>JBAMDO010000064.1:0-249826 GCA_037074765.1 Mansonella perstans
TTGCATATTTTTAGTATTGGTAATCAGTCTAATTGCAGGGTAACTATGATCCATTTTTTGTAATGAATGTGGAACTTATTGATGTTATCCTGGAAAACTGGTTCAAAAAAATGCCAAATGTTAAGCCTTACTATGCTTTGCGATGCAATGCAGACAATGTCTTGCTGAAACTACTCACTCGAAATGCCAATATGGGTCTCTGTTGCAGTAATCGACATGAAGTTGAAATGGTTCATTTTATATTGTTTTAAATTAAAAATATGTAATCCTATAGATGAACACGAGATTCGGTTTCAACGAGTTTTTTCGAATTTGGCGTTAAAAATGCAGTTGTTTTTTTTCTTTTCTTTTTAAACTTTTTGAACCTATATCATATAATGTTCCTTAAATGTTCTGATACTATCATGAATATAAACATTTCCTATTGAAGTCGTGTGAGAAGTAAATGTAGTAATGAAGTCAATGATGCATTCAAGTAAATAATAACTTCTAAAAAGCGAGATAAAACCCCACCATTGTTGCAGGCAATGAAAATTGTCGATGTGGACCGAATCATTTATAGAAATCCATTTTGGACACGTGGTAGTATTCATCATGCTATGGAATGTGGCATCCAAACAGTTATCATTGAAACGGAACATGATTTCAAGCGTTTCTCAATGTATTATCCTGAAGCAAACATAATTTTGCGTGTAATAATGGATCGAAAAATGTTTAACGATCCTTTTACGGAGGACAGTTTTGATGCTGAGAAAGCAATCGATTTGCTTCGCACTACAAAGAATTCGTCAGTTAGAATAAGAGGTGTTAGGTACTTAATATTTTCTTCTAAATTATTTGTGTTATTTTCTTTTTATTATTTTCTCTAAATTGTTTTTATTATGTGAATTGTTTTCTTCCATAAGGTGGATTCGTCGAACTAATACTAGTATAAAATTTTTTCCAAAAACAAGCATATAACAGTATCAAATGTGGGCAACAAATTTGTTTAATGAGAAATTTTTTTTAGCCTTTCTGTACGCTCAGTATGTGCAACACCAACGATATATTCATATGCAGTTGCACAGTGTCGGCGACTGTTTGACATTGGACTTGAATTAGGCCATAAAATGGATATTTTGGATGTAGGTGATGGATTTCCAAGTGTGTCTGCTACAGATGGCTTGTCATTTGATCAGATTGCTGAATCGTTACATGCTGCTTTTGCACTTTTTTTTCCACCAGAGTTCTTCAAAGATTTGAAAATAATCGCTCAACCAGGTGCTTATTTTGCGGCGTCTTCTTTTTCTCTGATTACGCGTGTCATCGACAAACATTTAATTGATGGAAGCTTTCTCACTAATGACGGTAAGTTGTGTAACAGTTAAATACATAAAACGGTTATAGAACAATATCAAATACTTTTAATTTGATTCTGTCTGTTCTCGCTTAATAGAGAAAAAATTAAAAATTAATATTTTCGTACAATGTATTTTGGTAAGTTAGAAAGTTCTAGTCCTTGTTTTTTCGGAATGGAATTATTACCGAAAAAAAGAGTTTTTGTTAGTAAATGGTCAGATAAAATGAATTAGAATTGAAATTACAGTTCCAATCCTATCATTTGCAGAATCAGATGCTGGTACGATCGGCTACATTTATCAGATTAATGATGGATTTTATGGAGCATTTGGCTGTAAACTTTTGACTCACCGTGATCCTGTCTGTTCGCCATTAATGATTTTCGGCGAAAAAATGAACACATATGCCGCAGTTATTGGTCCTGAATCATGTGATACAGATGTTGTCTTGTCACTGACGAGACTTCCACCTTTACAGGTCATACATTACTTTTACTCAGGAATTCTACTTAAATGTTAAATGCTACACTAGTGATAAAATATATGCGATGCTAGAATTGATAGCAGAATATATTGCTGAGCTTTTGTTCTGTATTTCTTTATTCCTTATCAGTTTATCCATTATACTGATAAACAAGGAACTGTAATGTTTGCTATCGAAAACTCGATTTATTTCAAACAATAGTTATATTCATCATAGATTGGAAGTATTTTTAGGTGGGTGACTGGCTGATTTGGCATGATATGGGGGCTTACACAATCGGTTACCATGACACATCCGAACGAAATGATGCTTCATTGGTTATTCAGTACTATTGTAAAGACGAAAAAATAAAGTAATTAAATTTATTTGTAATTCTGCCAAAATTTATCTGTAGTTCTGTTAAAATTGCTAGTCTGCTTTCAATGATAAGTAGAGGAAGCGAGCCCGGCAATCTTAGATCTATATTGATATATATGAGGTAAGTTCAATCTAGCGAACAGTTCATAATATCGTCGTAGTCAAGCTATATGATTATCTAACTGCTCTTTTTTTCAGTTTTCATTATGCTTGCAATGATTGCTGTAGACTCTCACATATTAGTTTGATGAATTTCAGGAGTCTTTTTCCGGAGTCGAAAACTCAATTATTCGAAGATATACCAAGTGAGGCAGGCATTCTTCGTGTATTTATGTAAGTGGTGCTTGAGATACTTCAGATGGCATAAGCTGCTGAGGGGTGAACTTATAACTGGAAAAGTTTGTCATTAAAATAAAACTTTCTTTCTGTTTTTTTCTTTGGAAGCGTTTGTTGGTAGTTATGAATTTATCTTAGTCATTTACGTTGCTGTGATATTTATATGTCTCTAGTTCATTATTTAATGTTCTTTTCCCACTAATTATTGTTACTTCATTTAAACAAGGAGTGAGCGTAGCAGATTTTAGTCACAAAAGATATTTAATAATTTGCGTATTTCAGTGAATTCTTATGTTTTCTTTATCTTCAGGCTTTTTTCATAATTATCCCACAAATTGGGATTTCTTGGAATTGAGCTATATAATATGTTTTCAAAGATTAAGGAGTTTTTATGAGTTTTATGAAAAGTCTATGCAGTTAATCCTTCAATTCTTCTATCATTTTTTTCGCAGGACTATTTTTTTGTTTTGCCGCTAAAATTATTGTTCGGTATACAAATTACTTTTGCTTGATTAATTCTTATCATATATTGAAATTATTTTGGATAAAACTCAATTTGGCTACGTTGCTTTTTCGAAGTTTTGCTGTGAAACTAATTAATATTGCAATTGCGGTGAATTCCATATTGCAAAATAATGATAATATTCAAAAGATTGCACAAACGAATTGACTAAACGATAACGAATTTATAAATAATTAGTTCGACGCATTAAGGACCAAACAATTTTCATGGCTTGTTAAATGATATGATAATTCGATTTCGAACATACGTTAAAAAACGTTAACCGACGTTAACGGCAGAGTTAATTGAAGGGCAAGGTTAATAAAATTAGCTTTACCTTACTGAAATTTATTAAAAATCAGCCTAAAATGAAAGAAAATTGTATAGCGTGATTAACCGCTTGAAATATTTTTAAGGCAGCTAATAAAACGTTTTCTTCGTTAAAGCAGTATAGCAAATATTTATCATTGTTTGCGCAAAGGTATTTTTGTAAGATCTGTTAACTTTTTTTTGAATGAAATGATATCTTTAAGCATATCCATTTATCAAAACTGTGGTTTAGCATTTCAAGATAGAGAAAGGGATGAAAGTGGAAAATTAAGAGAATTTGAAATATTTCCAACTAATGGAGCAAATGTCATTACTGGTAATAAATAGTACACAACAAGAATTGTAATAACATACCAATCCGAAGTTATCATTTAAATTATGTAATGACTGCTACCTTTTGAAACGTATTAAGAGAAGGCAAATCAGGTTGATATCTGGGTAACGTAAAAGAATTGTAATATTGGCGAACCATTCCATGATAATATTGTATCTGCTTTAAATGTCTGCATGATATCATTCTATCAGGGATGCGTTGCGTCTATTCCATACTTCCTCTCTCTTTTTGGTAACTGCAAAATTAAAAATTTTGATGATACAAAGGAATCTTTTGAAATCGATGGATGATATTTTTATCACAGTTTTTTCATCAATAGATGATTTTTTTTTTTGACGAATACAATAATTTTCCCTTTTTTTTGGAAGAAAAACGATAAATTTCATTAAATATTATCTCCACAACAGTAATTTTGTAAGCATGATAAACTCTGGTAATTGATAGATTTGGAAAAAATTACTAACTGTCGTGGAGAATTCAAACATAATTCAAGTAAATGAGTAAGCCGGAACAAATTACAACAATGATTAAATCAAATCGTACTTGATTAAATCAACTAAATGTGCTTTGCCGAAAAATCAAATTCAGTTTAATATTAAATTAATTGCTTATATGTGTGTCGGATACTTGGTTTCCCTCATTCATTTATCAGTTAAATTGCTTGAAAGGAGATCAAAATTGAGCAGAAAATTATTTTTTTAAAAATGAACATACGAGTTTGACTGATGCACCAAGTGGTATATTTCCTCCATTGCACACTTCTCGAAAATCATAATCATCAAGGAGTGCTGGACTAGATACTTCGATCATACCGGTATGACCTTTTAATGCAAGATCAAGAATTGGTGGAATGTAATTCGATAGGAAAGACAAATAAAGTGATGGATTCAAAGCAAAGCACTGCAAAAGCAAGGAAAATAGAATAATAATGAATTCTCTACTTCGTACAACTAAATATTGGGGAATTCTAAATAATTCCAGCATCCAACAAACTGAACTTTTTTCCTATTTCTTTTCGGTTCCTAATTTTTTTTGGCAATCAAAGTAAATCAACGAACCAACAGCAATAATGAAAAAATTTATGTTAGCTGATCACTGATTCAAAAAATGATTTATTTCGAATTTGATGAACCAGTAACCAACTAACTTATTAAGTTTCATCAATGTCTCTCTTTCCCAAATCGCAAAAGGTAAAGTTTATTTTCTTCAAGTTTATCAACTTGTTCAGACTATCTTTGTAAGAATCAAATAATACTACCGTTATCGTGTCGAGATCGTTCTCATCATTCTTAAGTCCTGCGCGACAGAATAAAATGTTATCGAACTGTTGTAACAAACGATCAGCAAATATATCAATAGCCATAAGATAATCGAAAGTCTTAAAACGTGGAAGAGATTGCTAAAAATAATAAATACAAGTAAATTATTGGCAAACTATTCCTGCTGCATTCACTGTACTCATTATTTACTGTTATGTGCTCTTCTAGTCGAACTTTTTGTTGCATTAAAAGCACACATGATATGGGATACCAGTACAACAATAAACAATATAACAATAATGAATTACCTCGATTTTAGAAGAAAAAGTAGTGAAATAATTTTCATCGAAGGAATTATACGATGTTAAATAAGTGAAATGAATTGAGCGCTTAGCACAAAATGATGCCAAAAACCAGGGAACATAAAGCATTGCATATAATTTGATTTCCAGTATTGCTCGAGCATCACTCTTGCCTTCAGTATCAAATATATGTGCTAAAAATTCATTTTCTCGAAATCAGTGCAAAAAAATTTTTCGCCCAAGAAAAGTTAACATATTTTATGATGTCTAATTCTGCTAAAGCGCAAGAAACAAAGGATCTAAGGAACTCCAAGTTATTCTTATACATATGATTATTCAGGGTCATTCACATAGGGATATTTTGAACAGATAAGTAACATGACGTCAGAGTCATATTAACATCGTAATTAGTGATATCAAATATTTTACGAGTATATAAATGATCGGACATAAAAACACCGACCTTCTGACATATTGGGAATGTTGATGTAAACAATATGACTTGGAGATACATCAATTATTTCCTTAATGTCCACATCTTTCGAATTAAAAGACCGATTCGTAATGATAAAGTTTTCCTTTTGCAATGATTTGGGCAGATATTTTGTCTGAAACTATTACAAGAATTAATTGTCATTTATTATAGAACGAAATTTCTCTACATATATATTTGGAAAGATATATAGATGGTCTTCATAAGGAGATCAGTATAACTTACCTTATTCTCAAGTAATCTGCTAAGGCTCTCCAAGGCAAAATCAGTGCCATAGACAAGGATTTTATGTGTACTAGTTCCATCCATTTCATTACACTGACTCTCACTTTTAACGATTATTTCACTTATTCCTTAAATGCAGAAGCATTATGCTAAGCCAAATTGAAAAATTCAAGAAATTGTAAAAAATGTTAACTGACTTTTTAACTACTAAAATGCATAAATTAAACCCTCTGATTGCGAAATTTTAGCTTTCCAAAGTAATTCAAGTTCGGCTTTCATCGATGACATCGTCAGCGGCAACATATTGATTTTATCATTTGAAATTTCATCTTTTTTAAACTGAAATCATTCTTCCGTAAACAAAAACAAGTTATTATGTAGATTTTATAAACTGTATGACATAATTCGTTGCAATTGTAGTTGCTCTTGAATGTTTATTTATCATAAGCAGTTTATCCGTCATAAGAAACAAATGTTCTAACACACAAATCGAACACATATTTCTCATGAAATTAGAAATAAACCTTCAGAATAAGTTGGACGAAGTTGGGAGAACAATCGCATTGACCTCCAATATTATAAATTTCGCCAATCTGACCTCTTTCTAAGGCAGCTCCGATGCCAGCTACAGCGTCCTGAATGTGTAACAAACCAATACTTTCAATTTTTCCATTATCATCTATAAATAAACAAAGGCATAAAAATAACAAATCTATGGAAAAGTTTGATCATAATAAGTGATAATGGAAAATGATGAAAAAGACGACAGAGAAACTTTGGATCATAGTAAAAACAACACGAGAGAGAAAAAACAAATGTAATTAGCCAAAAATAAATGGGAGGGAGAAATGTAATGCAATAAGCTGATAAAACTGATGAGAAGCACCACTGACTTCATGACATTTCATGAGTAAATTATAAAAAGTGACCAAATGCTTAACACCATTTAAAATTTCATGATCTACTATATCTATATCTTACCTTGATCTAGATATGATAATGAATTATCATCCATTACCCCACCGTAGATAACTGCTGATAATCGTACAGTAAGAGCAGGTATGCGATAACTAGTCAGGTAGGAATGAAGCATCACTTCACAAGCATTAATAGCTGCTCCCTTAAGTGAGCATGGTTTTGGTGCTGTGGTCTCAGATTTTAATATTTGCTTCCCATATACCTAAATTTGAAATTGTTTCATTAAAATCATAGAAAATTTACTCCAGAAGTAACGCTACTCCAGAAGTTGCAAATTTATATTTTATAAATTTTTATAGCTCATCCGACCTGGGATTCGATATCAAAGAATGCTAATCGAACAAAAAAAATAATATACATTTAAAAAAAAAAAAAAAAAAAAAAAACAAATGTATCTTCTGTAATAGTTCCTTACTTCTTCTGAGCTGATAAGAAGGAATTTTGTCAATTTTCCATATCGTCGTAGAGTTTCCAGACACTGTGTCAGATAGGATAACGTTTTCCGGAAACATTCTGGATGATCTTTTTTAGCAGCAATAGTATTAACATCATCATTCCAAATGTTGTATAAGACAATATTGATCTGCAAAAAAAATAAAAACTGCATAATTAGCAGAATTTATATTCCCAATATCTGGGCAGAATTATCAAAAATTTTAACTATGCCGATATTTTTCTTCATTAGGATGGATCTATTGTTAATTTGGGTGAAAAAAAAAAAAAAAACATTTAATAATTATGCAATATCAGCAATAACATTCAGGTGATAAAATCTCAAATTTCCCATCAAGATCTGGCAATTCATCAAGATTCAGAAAGTGATATTAATGTATTCAAAGAAATACTGATCAATGAATATTTTTCTAAAGTAATGTTTAGATACTTGAGTTTCATCAAGTTTCACAAGATATACTGTAATTTTAGATGAAAAAGTAATATAACATTAATCAGTATGAAATATCTAAATAATATTGCCTCATCGTTCTAATTAATTTAATAATAATTTTTTAATAATAGGCACTGTAAATTGTTAATAAGTAATAATTGTAAATAAATCTGATAACAGACAATTAAAATAAAACAGTCGACATTTTACTTTACTTCTATTTAATGTACATATACAAATAACAGCAATTATTATTCAAGAACTGGTAAACCAACAACTATCAATTTAGTAAAATTATTTTTACCTTTCGGTAAAATTACAGTAAAATTATTTTTACTTTTTCTGTAAAATTGCAGTAAAATTATTTTTACCTTTCGTTCCACCAATATTTTCTTCATCAATTCATTATTAGCGCAACTGCCAATAACAATAGTGCATTGTTGTTGATAATTTTTAAATTTCTTCAAAATTGCATTTGCATAAGCCGTGTTAGATGATAAATCGAGAACTGTTAGCTTGACATTCGGATATTTCTTCAACAAATATTCCACAATATGTAAGCCAATATAGCTAAGACCACCAACAATTAAATAATTTAATTCATCGGCCATTTAGATAAAATTCTGAAAAAGGAATTTTTTGTGTAAGTAATAAATAAAACTAAAATTTTTCAAGATTTTTTTTCAAAATTTAATAAACTATTCAAAAATAGTGATAATAGTAGATTACAGGTGATTATCGTATGTAGATGATGCAATTCAACTATTATTTCAGTTAAATTATTACTATTATTACTACTATTACTATCACTATTTTTATTATTTATTATTACTATTACTGCTATTGTTAGGTATTATAATTATAATAATAATTATTATGATTAATAGTAATAGTAGAGATAGTAATGCTATAGTATTACTAGTAACAGTAGTAGTGGTAATAGTAGTAATAGAGGTAGTAATAGTTTGATATTTGTAGTACTAGTTAAAATTACAGAACAAAATCCCTCTTAGTTTTGACTTCATTATTCATCGAAATTTTAGATTCTGTAGAGCAGTGGCTCCAAATCGGTAATGCGCCATAACAAAAATGTGCTTAGCGAGTGCCGCGGCACACTGTAAAAAAGAGACAGGTACTTGTTTTTACATTAAAAATTTTGACTGAAATTTATTTTCAAATTAGCATAATTTAGCAATCGCTTAGAACTTTCTAAAACCCTTCCAAAAGTGATATTTGGTCAAGAAAAGATTGGAAACTTTTGAAAGTTACATTTAGAAATTATCAAAAATCAACTTATATGGAATTTACAGAATTATTTAATCAGAGTATTAATTTTATGTCATCTTAATTAACATATCATTTGTAATCTCTTCATCTAAACATTGTGATATCAATGAGGCAGCTGAACCATAAATCAAAAAAAAAGACAGGATAAAGGAATTAACAATTTGCATTAACGAACTGTGTGATTTCTAAGCTTAATCGTCAATTCGCTGTAGGTTTGATGTTGGAATGCGATACATTAAATTCATTTAGTTTATTTCATGCAAAATTAAAAAAAGTTTTTTGATTATAATTCATTTTAGTCTTTTTGTTATCTTATTTGAGAAGAAATTGTTTGATATGTCTTTAAAAGTTGAATGGAATCGATTTAAAATTAAAAAGTAAATTTTTGAAATTGATATAGAAGCATTTTCATAAAATTGAAAACTACAAATCATTCAATAAAATTCAAATTATTTAATAAAATTAAAATGAATTTTTTCCGAATACTTTTTCGCGTTATTCCGTATAAAACTAGAGGAGAAATAGGTAAAATATATTGTGATAAAGTTTTTTTTTTCGAAACAGTTTTTTTTTTAAAGTAATACCGGCGTAACAGTCAGAAAGGCATGAATAAGCTGCGTAATATGATCTTTGAGAATGGTTTGAGATTAATGCATAAAAGGCATGAACTGATTAGCTGAAAAGAAGCTAGTTTAAATAATTTCAAATTTAAAAATAGCAATCACTGTTACTCAATTTTTTGAGAAAACACAGTCTTTTGCCACTGAAATTGTTGTTAATTAGCACAGCAGATGTTACTATTAATTAGCAATTTTAGGAATGGCGGATTGGACAGATGTTGCTGATCTGTTGGGTGAATTAAGTGATAGCGATGATAATGAGGAGGAGGAAAAATCAAATGTTAAAGAGAATTGTACTGAAAAACTCTCAGGTAACGAAACATCGGTATCAGGAGTAAAAATGGTTAGTTTTAATTTTTTTTAATTTTTTGTGTTTTTTTATTTATTCATCAGTTATCTATTTGCGAGCTACATTAGAAATAATTGAAATTTATGTCATTTATGAAATATCCTTTTATTAAGACATTTAGTTACTATTCCTCATTAACCGATGATTTGCAGGTTACTTGTCATTTTTTTAAGCTTTTGACTGAATATTTAAAAAGTCCGTTCTGAGTAATACAAATGACTTAATGCATGGAATTTATTAAATACACAATAATTATCAATTCCACAAATTGACTGAATTTACATTTGTTTGTTCTATAAAGTAACTGATTCTTTTTCATTTTTTCATTATTTTGTGAAATTTGCAGCAGTCGTCGGATTTGAAACGAAAATCTGACAACGATATTGGTGCAGTTGATATGCCGGTCAAAACCAGTAGAGGAGAGCTATCCGTTCATGCCATCGAATTATTGGACGATCCACTCTTTGGTTTAGTATGAATTATATCAATTTCAATTGTTGTTTGAAGAAAGCGAAATGTTAAAAGATTTGGAAGAGCAATCGAATTCTGTTAGATCGAAAGCAAGTAATAAAGCGTTATCAAAAATATTCTGTAATAATACTTACATTTTAATGTTTTAGCTGGATCCTGCCGACTTTACTGCAGTGGATGCTGTTTCGAAGAAGTCATCTTTAGCCTCATCCTCCGGTGCAGGTGCATCAAAATCGAAAAATGGATTGAATGTTCACTTTGCAGAAAATGTCAAGGATAATGAAAAGCCACGTATCAAGGAAGCAGTAGTAAGCACTTTTTGATTGCATTAAGATAGTCTAGTTGGTTTATTTTTCATATAATAACTTTTTCGGCTTAACTAACCTTGCATTTTTATTGTTAAGAGTAGTGTGTAGAGGTAACGTCAAGATGTACTTTCGAAATTGAAGAAAGATGCAAAAAGTTCAGAAAAGAATTCATCGAAATTTCATTATTTGAATTATGGCAATGTTGCTGCTGGATATCTAGCTGATGCAAATTGCAGGAAGCAGGACCTAGCAGACAGGATTCTCAGCAAACTGAAAATTCCGATGAAGAACAAAATGAAATTGCTTTGCAGCCGAAAAAATTAAGCAAACAGGATGAAATCTTGCGCCAAAAAATGCAGTAATTATTAAAAACATTATTTATTATATTTCCTTAATCTTCGAATCGTAGAAGTGTATATTCTAACGACGAAGTCGAAGCAGGTCATTTTCCAAATAGAATTCAAGTCAGTAGTAAGATTATCTTCGTTTTGAATATCCATTTTTTCGATATGTTATAGTAATTATTTTTTCTCTGCCATTTGTAGAATACTGGTAGCCAATTTTTCGGCTGAACAGCTGGCCCGTTATGAATGCTTCCGACGTTCATCTTTCCCAAAAAGTGCAGTTCGAAAAGTGCATTTTTTACCAGAATTTCATTATTTTTTTACGAGATTTTTATTTAGCTTAATGCTGGTAATATTCTGCTCTCATTTTGTCAGTTATACGAATAAAGTGTCATGCAGCTGCATAATTTGAAAACAAATGAATTTAAGTTTTTTGAAAATTTGTTTGTTTTCACAATTGTAATAAATCATAATAAATTATGAAAAGAAAATATTTTTTTTAGCTTATCCAACAGGCAACGGGTGTTACGCCTGGACATAATGTCATAATAGCGGTTGCGGGACTTGCCAAAGTATTTGCTGGGGAGCTTGTCGAAGAAGGTGCTTCTATTTTTTATTTTTTAAATATTCCATTATTTTGATTGTGCGTAGATTAATCGTAATTTTGCTAATTGTAGTTAGAAATTTCATGTATATAAATATATCTATGTGACTTGAATTTCCTATAGTCAGTGTATTAAAATGTGTTTTCTTTAGCGTTAGACATTCGTGAACGAATGGGCGACGAGGGTGAACCATTGAAGCCCCATCATATTCAGATAGCATATGATCAGCTGAGAGAAAAGGGCAAACTCTTTCCACCTTATGGATCTCGCCGAAATCCTTTCTTGTGATTTTACTATGTGCCTAAATATATATAAATATTTTACTTGGATAATAAAGTGCCAACTTTTTTTGTGCAGTTTTCTTTAATCGAACTGTTTGGTTTCGGAAAGTTCATTGATTGCTGCTTCATTTAATTACTTTATTTTTTCAACATTAAATCTTTATTTTTTCAAAAACTTAGAGGAAATCTCATCTTCTAATTTTTTTGATAATACAGAATATCATCGCCATATTGCTCTTGATTCTGGTTATATCTTGGCCAGTTCCTCATCATTCCCTTTTTAATTTTAATAAATGAAAATATTAAGAGGTTAAAAACTAGATCTGCGATTTTTGTTATTTTTTGCTTTGCACTATCTTGTTGCAAAAAATAAATAATCAGAAATTATGGGACGATTTTTTTGTGTAATTATGAAGTGGCATTGTAAGTCCTTGTCAATTATTAAATAATCATTGCCAACCAACAATTAAAAGAGTTATATTCATAGTATTTACCGGTATTTCAACATGTAGTTTAACGATTAAAAAAAAAAGACCAGATTTTGCAAATTTATTTTTTAATTACCCATTGCATTATCAGTAAATCATTTCAGGTGATTACTTTAATCATACACAGTATACGTTATAATGAAGCTGATGGTGAACATGTGTCAACTTTTCGTGTATATTTTTGGAACTGATACTTAGGTACGGATAATTTAAACTCATTTTTTTTTTCTTTTATTTTAATGGTATTGGCATTTCTCATTCATTATTACTTAAATTCAGAACATTTAAATTATACTTGAGTATCAAGTACTGTTTTTCAGGAGTTTGATCTGAAATGTCAGCTCTATTGGGAAATGGTGATTGTTAGAAAAAATTATTTTAATGGGAACTTTATTATGCTTTCATAAGGTACATTTTACTTACCGAAATAATTTATAGATTTAAAAGCATCGTTTCTTACTTATAATACCTTTAAATTCAAAACTTTCCTATTATAAATAATATCGTATAATTATATTGCACAACGTGCAGATTATTAAATCTTCATTAAGCAAAGTATTAAAATTTGACCACATTAATTGCCATTAACAAATTTTTAATTTTTTGTTGTAATGAAGTTTACTTTCTATCGAAATATCGCAGAGAGCTTTCTCTTTTCATTTTGTTTAAACCATCGATTAATAAATTCTTAATTACTATTTCTTGATGAACTAATGAAATATAATTCAATTTCAAAGATCTCTCTCTGTCATTTTCAACATGTATATGTACATACATACATACATACACGCATGCATACATGCTTACATACATACATATATACATACATACATACATACATACATATACACATACATACATACATACATACATACATACATACATACATACATACATACATACATACATACATACACACATGCATACATGCTTACATACATGCATACATGCATACATATATGCATACATACATACATACATACATACATACATACATATACATACATATATACATGCATAGGTATGTACATACATATTATATACAAATATGTATGTGCATGTTCATATATACACTCAGACATGACTAATTTCATGTTAGTAATGAAAATTTTTGGCAGTCGTATGTTTATGATATGTTCATAAATAGATCTTTATTTGAAGTGAAACTATGCATGATTGCTAATTAACTAATTAATTAACATCCATATGCATTTATCCAATTCATTTCTCAATGCTATAATACAAAATTTTCTAATTAAAAGAAATTTTCAAATTTATCCTTCTTTTGAATTAAGAATTTAATTGCATACAACTGTAATTAAATTCAACTACAGTGCATAATATTTACAAATAATATTAAAATGATAAAGAATCTATTTAATTGATCTATGACAATTTCATTCATTAACTTAATTTTCCTTACTCTTTTTCCTATTTTATTCTTGTTTAATTTTCTTTTTTTCTTTTAATGCAATTTTTTTTCCCCTTTTTAAATAATTTAATATTAAACTATATCAACGCTATTATTCCCTTCATTGATTTCATGCAATTATCTCTCTTCGAACTATACTTTAATTATGATCCCTTTTCTCCATATAGTTGATATTCGTTTACATTTATATATTATCCTTGTTTTACTGCAATATGATAATTATTACTGATTTATATGAATTATTTTATTATTAATTATTGTTATTATTATTACTATCATTATTATTATAATTATCACAGTTAATAATTTTTGTCACAGTTATACTATCTTTATTAATAAAAGTGGTAGTCCTAGTTGTCCTCTATCATTTTTCCCAATTTTCATTCATTTTCATTTCTATCCTACTAACCTTTACCCCACTTTCTTTCTGCATTTCTCCGTATCATCGACACCTTTACCATTTAATTTGTTGTTTTTCCGTTCTTCTTATCAGATGATTTGTCAAATTTTAAAATAAGCACTTTTTTTTCTTAATTTACCGGTTTTTCGTTACCTTTTTCTCCCCTTATTGTACTGAAATACTGGGATTTTGCTGTTTTTCCACTTATTAGATATTAATTATTAATTGGTTATTTTATTTCGGCTCATTCTTTTACGAAATTCTCACACTTAATTATATTTTATACAGAAAATTTTCGGTTCTTTTTTTTTTTTTTTTTTAAATGGTTCTTTACATTTACCGAAATATCCCTTTTTCCCTTTAAATACTAATCAATTCGAATTAATGCTATCTTGTTTCACTGATCACTAAACTTATTTTCATTCTATTGCAGCTGTTGTATGAGTTAAATTTTCACTGATTATCATACCATTTTAGATTAATAATTTTCGTATTTTTGATATATTTTCATTATATTTCTGCTTTTTGTTCACATTTAAGTGTTTGTTGTTGCTTATTCACGTATTCCTTATCAGTTAAATCATTGAAATACTAGTTTTAAGCAAAACTTTGAATATTTATGCTCTCAAAGATAGAAGTAGTAATATGAATGTTTTGATAAGTAATATTTCAATTTCATCAAAAGCTAATTTTTCATCCTGCGTTTGCTTTAACTAATTGAGAAGAAATCTCTTTTTAGATTTTTGATTTCGATATGAAAATTAGCGACTGTTTAAGAAAAGTTTTCTTTTCAAAAGCCAGTTATTAATTTTATGCTTCTTTTAGCTAAAAATTATTCACATTTGAAAAGTTCCTCATTTGACAAATTTTATTCATTTTATTCTCCGCTTTATGTTTTTTATTTTTTGCAATCATGTTTTTCTCTAATGATAAAATATTTCCTTTCAGAGGTTTAGCTTTACATTAACAGGTTTTCTTTTAAATAATGTTCGAAAGAACACTTACCATAAAGACCTGTTAAATTAACAGTAATTTTTTTATTCTTTTGTCTTTGCCTCTTTCGTACATTGAAAATATTTTGGAATTTTTTTTATAAGTACATTTAAAAAACTATGTTTTAGTAATAAAAGCAGAAAGGAATTCATCTTTCTCGTCAGTGTTTCTGTGGAATATTTTGTAAAAATGCATTTACTATGGTTACTTGTAGCAGTACCTATAGGTTTGTTTTTTTTTAATTTTTATTAGAATTAAGATTTTTTATTATACTCGATAATATATCTTTAAGTAGGTTATACAAGCATTTTATAAATGACTTCGAAACAAAAAAATTATTTCATTTTGTCCTTTACAACAATAATTACAACATTAAGCATCAAAAGACAAAATGCTAAAGAAGCAATTTATATTTAGTAAAAAAAAGGCAAAGTTTAAGGTAATATTAGCAAATTTACATCAATTAATAAAATAATAAATTTGAATTATCTGACTAGATGTGTATAAATTTAAATAATTTTGAATTATGAAACAAAATGTTGCATTATTTTTGTTTATTCTCTATTTCCACACAGGTTTTTAATTCTAATAGTTGAATTGGGATTAATCAAATTAACTAATTTAATCAGTAATTAACTGGTGTAAATGAAAAGGAATAAATATGATTTATTTGTGTTATTTATATTCATTAGATGTGAAAAAAACGAAAATTTTTTTCAAGTACTAGTGGTTAGTGAAAAAATTTGCTGTCCTACATCAGTGGCTGTTATTGGTGAAGGTGTTTCCGGGGCATCATCAGCTTTGGCGTTAATTGAGCGTGACCCAAGTCTTAATATCACCGTCTTTTATCATGTACCTTTTGAGCAGACTGTTAGTTATGGTCCTGCTGGCTTATTTCGAGTTGATACATTTCAGAACAGGTTTGTTTAAAATGTTATAAGAAAAACAAGCAAAGCAAGCAAGCAAAGCAAAAGAAAAGCAAATTAAAGATTTTTTCCTTGTTTGCTGCCTCACTTTTCGTTTTTTCATTGCTAATTTATTAATCATCAATTTTGAATGCCTATTATTATTATATCTTTTGTTTCAAATTTTTCTTCAAATTTTTTCAATTTTTTACTTCTATTGCGTCTTAACATTTGTTGCTTTGTTTTTCTTTTTCTTTTTTTGCATATTACATTTAGCTAGTTAAATAAACATTTTTTCTGCTTTGCTTAACATTTCCACTCTCATCGAAACCATAAAAAAAAATATCTTTTATGTATTAAAATCCGTATGAATTTAATGAAATGGTGTAAATGAAATGAAATTAAGTTTAATATGTTTCAGCTAAAAAATTTATTTAATTTTATTATATCAGATAGTTCAAACAATTGAGCAGTATTCAATTTACCTATATATGGAAAATTTTCAAGAGAAAATGAAATAAGTTCAAGAATTTTAGTAAAATTTTTCGAATTTTAAGGATGAAATAATGAATAGTTAACTGAACACTCATTTATCTTCATTACCGAAAATCCAGATCATGTATGTTCTTCATCCCGAAGAATGAATGAGCCGTTCCCGGAGGCAGGTGCAATACTGGGTCGTTGGGTAAGGAGCAAACCCCTACAAACCCACCATGGTCTCAAAAATAGAATAATCTCGAAGTGATCGATCGATCACATATCAGAGATTAGACTGATAAGAACAGATACTACTCTTTGAATCTATCAAAAATAGAGAAAAAACTGAAAATTTTGATGTATGAGAAATGTCAAGCTAATTAAAGGATGCTTTCTTTTATTTTTGGTTTCTTAATGGAGTGGCAGGTACTGGAGATTACAAAAATTGAAAAAAGAAATCAGCAACCCAGTGCCCTGAAAAGAGGAAAATTCCAAGAGTTAATAAAATGGAAATGAAAGGAAATAAAATTAAATTTAAAATGAAATCCCATTTCAAATATTTTAAATTTATTTTCTCTTCTAATACATATAAAGTATTGGAATTTATTATTATTGTTTGCTTGTTTTGTTTTTATCACGAACATTACTTTTTCATAAAAAAAGAAACATTTTAATAAATTTTTCAGTCGAAGTTTTCTTGCTTCATTTTCTTTTAATTTTTTTTATTTTTTAGAGTTTATGGCAAACGATCATTTCCTCGTTATGCCAAATTATTTCGAGAATATGGTGGTGAAGTATCTGGTGTTAATTTAGTATCGGGGCATATTTTATCAACAAATTTGACAGAACTTGTTGAACAAGTTCTGTAATTTGATTTTGTTCCCTAAATTTTAAAATATTTTTTTCGACTATTTTTTTTTTTTTTTTGGAGCTTCTTTTTTGGGTTTTTCGAAACTGTGTTTTTTGTAATATATTAGAATTAATGAGTCTGGAACTTTTTTTAGAGCATAATAAGATGTTTTTTTTGGATATCCTAAATTTTTTGCAATAAATTTTAGTGAGATTTTAAAGGATAAAATTTATGGCGATATTGTTTACAATTTTCGTTATCTTCGAGAAAATGAAATGCAGCAATTCGCTGACCAAGGTGGTCGTGTATTTGCGATACATTTTACAACATACACAACAGAAGGAGGTAAATATATACCATGGATGAAAAAGCAATTAATAGCAAAAGGTGTACGTTTTATACAACGTCAAATTGATACAGTCGCAGATGTAAGTTTAGATTTCCATTTTTAAATTTTTAAAAATATTTAAAATATTTAAAAATAAAAATGTCCCACACTGTATATTATTTTTAATGATTAGAATTTAAGAAATTTTGAAATTAATTATTAATTAAGGGAATTTAAGCTGCAAAGGAAAATGGTTAAATTAGAATTTAAAATTGTAATTAATATTCAGGAAATATAATCGAATTTTTTCTATTTTTCTGAACATAGATACCATACAAATTAACAATACTTTTTTTTGATTTGTTATTTTTTGCTTATTTCGTACCATTGTATCATTTTTTGATTTGTCAAAGAAATATGGATGAAAATAATCAAAAGAACATATTTGTAAAGATAAAATGCATATTAAAAATAGATCATATTTCTGATTTTATATTTGCTATTCTTAAATCGATTAAAGTAGTGCATAAGCGTAAACAAGCGAATGAATTTTTAATTAATAAAGTAATACTAGGTTATTTATAGCTGTTAGACGAGTTCGATGTTATCGTGAATTGTGCGGGATTAAATGGTGGTAAAATAGCAGGTGATAATGATGATCGGAATATGTTTCCGATACGAGGCATTATATTTGAAGTAATATTTTAAACATATTTCCAGAAAAATCACTTCAGTTCATTTAATTAAATTAACGCAGTATGATGGAATAATCAACTGACTGAAAAGGACATTTTTTTTTCTTTTTTTTTTTTTTTTTTTTTTAAGGCTCACATTGATTTTGGCCACATAGCTTTTAATTCTGTGAAATTATCTTTATGAAATAGTATTTTTCCTGCTTTAATTGAAAACATTTCATATTTCCTTCTTTGATATTATTGATATCATTCATTGTTACTTATAACACTGAATTTTAGTACATGAAGAAATAATTAACGTTAAAAACGGGATATTTTCATGCTAGATGCTCTCTCTTTTTTATAAAAAAAAAATCAATTTTGTAACAGAATGGCTTAAAGATAAATTCGATATTTGGTTGAATATGAAGTTATTTATTATTCTCGTGGTTTATCATTATTCAAATTGTTTTTGCTGCATTAAACAATTTCACAATAATAAAAGTTAGTATTTTATTACTTCAGGTTAATGCAACATGGCATAAGCATTTCCTATACAAAGGATTTGAAACATTTACTATACCAACGTTAGTTTTCATTTTTTAAATTATCGTTTTTTTTTTTTTTCTTTAAAATTTTTTTTCTATTGTCGTATCATAGCAGATAATATTCTAATTGTTCATATTTTAGTACGGATAAAGTATTCATCGGATCTGTGAAACAGGCTGGTAGAGATGATCTTGAAATTACACCTGCTGATCGGACTGATATCCTTACGCGATATTATCGATTGCAACCAGCAATTAAAGTAAGCCTGGGATGTGTTAAAATTAACAAGTTATTTTGTCGAAATTTTATTGTTAGAAGTTTGACAGTTTAGCTTGTATTTATTTTCTAATTAATTTGTCATATATTTTCTAAAGGTAGTCATTTTATGTATATATTTAATTATTTAGAACATATATATTTTATATATTACAAGCATTTATATTTTTTATTACATTAATAATATTTTATTACATATATACCTCGGATTATACTATTATACTAAGAAGTAAGCGATAGTATTAAGATATAACACACTAATTACATTATCTCTTATTCTTTTTTTCCAAAATGGTAATGAAAATCTTGGAGAAGAGAAATTTAACTGAGATTTTATTGTATGTTATCGATAAGAAAATCTATCTCAGATATACTGTATAATATTTGATTCTACTTTAACTTATCCAAAATTTTAATAAACTAAAGAAATATTTTTGAGTTCATTTACTTAGTCAAGTTAAAACACAGTGAACATAGTATTATAAGACATAATGCAGGTTATAACAGGGTAATAAGATATAGTGCATTAATTAGATTGATTACAGTCATCGAGTCATTCATTTTAATGTTCAATCCAAAATAGTAAAATTAACTAACAATGTGATGAATAACTGCCATTTCGTAGGATTCAGCTATTTTGAGCGAATGGTCTGGTTTAAGACCGGGTCGAACGGGTGGTATTCGATTAGAAATGACAACGATTCGATACGGAAAATTAGGAGAAACTGCTAAAGAGAAAGTAGTTAAGGTTCGTTGCATTATTATCTAGATTTTTTTTAATATGCATATTTGATGGCGCATGGGATAGGATCTAGAGAGTGGCATCTGATCCGTCACTATCGTCCATAAGATTATTGATAATAATCATTTAGTTGTTGATTTGCAAATTATTGTCCCGCATAAATTAGACCAATATGTCGAAGACTTAGCACTTATATTAAAGGTTTATCTTGGAAATTTAGAATTGATCGTTACTCGCAATAATTTAGATTATTGTCTTTTTTTTTTTTGGAAGTAAATGCTAATTGTTAGATTAAAATCTGAAAAAAATGCATTTTTCAGATTGTACACAACTATGGTCATGGTGGACATGGGCTAACTTTAGGTTGGGGTTGTGCCGAAACAGTTGCTGATCTTATCCTAGGCGATAATAAGCATAGCTATGACAGTCATGAATAGGAAATAATAATAATGTTTGTATATTGTGTATTGTTATTGTTGTAGTATTATGAGATGTTTACAATGAAAATTGTATGAGATATAAAATTGCAAACATTATAAACTTTTAAACAGATTAAAAGTTGTTCGAAAATGTTTAAAAGATAATTAATGATGGAATGATCAATGTGGTAATGAAGATGAAGAAATATCAAAAAGAGATCATTATTTTGAGAGATTAAAGTGGAAATGAAGATGAAGCAAGGAAACAGAGTATGAGAGTAGAGGAACGAACTATGATGAAGAACTGACCATATTCAAGAAATCCTGTGATAATCATATTCAAAATCACCATTTCGATAACTTTCTGATATTTTTATTGTTTTGTTATATTTTTATGATAAAGTATTAATTGAAATGGTTAACATGCTTTGCATATTTTCCATTCACATTGATATAAATGTAATATGTTGCATGATTGAATCAATATTTGTTTAGAATCACAATAATTTTTCTTATATTTCTATCACCACTAAGCAAACTATGATTAGGAACTTTATCAAGATGACTTTTTCTTTAAAACTTTAACAATTATAAGTGATGGTTAAATTAACAAAAGCATTGAATTTTAATTATAATTATTATTCTATTAATCACTGATCAATTAAATATTATAAGACGAATCTTTTCACATCAAATAGATGTGATATATTTGGATGAATATAAGATAAAAGTTGCAGATAATATTGGCAGTTTTTACAGCAATGGAAAAGGTAGACGAAATTAGCCCGATGAATGAACGATATAGTTGTACTGATACAGCAGGACTGAGTCGTATGGAAGAATCAATTGATGAGGTTTTGTTGTGGTTTTTTTTAAGGACACGAAGTTGTTGGATTGTTTGATAATGGGGAAGTAGAAGAGAAGTACAGCTTTTTTTAATAATTAATGGAATCGGGAAAGTTTCTCAATTGTTAACATAATTTAACTATCTTTCCCTTCACCAAACACATCTGAAGTTAACTTATCAATTAGAAAATGATATGATCTTTTTTTATCTTCATAAAACGGTTGATAGTTTGGATTTTGTCGATGTTTTATTAAATTTATCATTGGGATAGAAGTTGTCAAAAGTTTTGGATATTTAGTCTTTTAATTGGCTAACATTTGATCTTTAAGCGATTTAATCAAATATAGTTTCTTATACTTTGTTGATGCTATATAGAATAGTTGGAATTTTTCAAAACCTACCATAGAAGAATAAAGAATTGAAATGTTTTAATCGATTAACTTTTATCATAGTATTAATTGAAAACAAAACCAAAGTTAATGATCCCTTAATGACTTGATATTTGAAAAAGGAACAAAACTTTGGGATTTTCAGGGAATAACATTTTGTGACACAGAAATAGCAAAACGAAAGACGGAGGTGGAGGATTACAGAAAGTTACAGAAACATCTCGAGAATCTTCCAAGGAAGCTTACACATAGTGTTAACGTAAGGGATTTTTCTGAAATTTCTTATTACACTAATATTTTATTATTAATTTATGTAAATTTTTCATGAAAGTGTTATAAATGAATAAAAGGTACCAAATTATACACTATATGGTACCACAGTGTATTAAAGTATCATTTGAATTTTGTTTCTCTGTAAAAATATGAATTTTAATCGTTTATTGGATTATTTCAATTTCAGGTGCCTCTGGGTAAAGTGGGTTTTATGCCTGGTCGCATCATACATACTAATAAAGTAATGGTTTTACTTGGTGATAATTATTTTGCAGAATGTTCATGCTTTCATGCTTGTGAAATTATTGAGCGTCGAATATCTTGTAAGTTTATTTGTCTTAAAATAGGATAGTTTTTGAGCTTATTTAATTAGTAATTTTATGATTGCTTGATACATTAGCAAATTAAAATTAGGAGGATGCAATGATATTATCATATAGTTGAAATAGCAGTTATAATATCAAGCAGCTGCGGTTAATATACATTAAACAGTGGAAACTTTAAATAGTTGTTGTTTATCATCAAATAACAGAAGGAAGCTGATTAAATAAAACTCAGTTTGAAAATTCATTTTCAGTTATTCAGAAAATTGCTAACAATTTCGAAGAACAGAAGAAGCTTGCTTTAACACAAAAAAAATTCACTAGTGAATTATTTCACTTGGTAAGGCGTTTCAGAATTATTTCTTATAATGAAAGACTTTATGATAAATTTTGTAACGGTCAGAAACTTGCATGGTCGTCGAGATTTTAATAATTTTAATTTAATGATTTGGTATATTATTTGATGATAAAATAAAATCTTAAAATATACACAGTAAACAGCTTACTTAAAGTTACTAAAGTAATTCCGTCTTTTTTGCTTAAGATTTATAATATCTTGCAAAAAGGATATATTAAAATATCATTTGTAAGTTGCTTGCAGGAAATGGGACAGGTTGAAATACGAGAACCATTTGATGAAGCAAAGTATGAAGAAGAAAAAAAATGTAAGTTCCACATCAGTTCTAGTAAATTCGATTAGATTTGTTTAATTCAGTGAAGCACACATTGCGGGGTGATATTTGCTTTTGGAATGAAGTTGGAAAAGAACAGATTTTTTGTAACTTATTGGTCTCACTTTGTGAATTACATTATGCAAACATTCAAAAACAAATGAGATTATTATCCCAGAATTAATATTGCTATTTTTTTACATGCTTTCTATGCAATCTATTTTTTGTGCATTTTTAAAAAAAGTTATTTTCAAAAGCAAATATATATTATACAATAGGTTATTACTTAATTATTTACTTTCTTTGCTAAAAAATAATGTTTTAGCGAAAAGGATGCGCAAAAGGGATCATTTGCAACTAGAGAAACAAGAAGGAGGAGACAGTACTGAAGTAAGCAATTATTTATTAAGGGCAAGTTAAAATATGAAACTTTGAAATATATTGTAAAAGTGAGCAGCATTGGAAAATGACAGTGTTGATACAATTCGGAACTTATTTGCATTTTATTACTTTCAGGGAAATTTTGAACAAAATGAAGAAAGATTAAGTGATATGAATGATACCAATGAATTAACAAAGTAAATGTTTGCAAATTTATTGTCTTTTTTCACTTCATCGAGAAATGTAGCAGTGAGATGTTTTTTTTTTAAAGCTGTTTTCTGTTGTCTTATGTTGATTTTTCTTGTTGTCTTTTTTTGAAAATCTCAGGTTTGTCTTTTTTAATTAATGAACAGCGCTCCTCATAGGGTCGGATCTTTTTTTAGCAGTTTAATGATTGCTTTCTTCCTATTTTTCCAGCAGTTATCACTTCAATATTTTTAGTGTCGAACATTTATGCACAAAAACATATGAAAAGTTGGATGAGACGGAAAATTGTGACAAAGAAGTTACCAAAGGATTTGATGAAAAAGTTGAAAATATGCCTATGGTTAGAACAAAATTTTCTCTGTAAACAAAACCGTTTTAATAAAATGAATAATTAAAAATGGGCAGTTAAAGATGAAAGTTTTTTTTCTGTAATTGTTTTAGATATGACATTATTTTTTATCGTTTCTTAAGAAATGATTTTTTAATGAGAAAAAAGTGCTATAGTTTGGTTTGAAATTTAGGATTATCAGGCATTGCTAGCAAGATTGGATGAACTAGAAAGGCAAGAAGAAGAGGCAAATGAATTAGAAAGCAATTATGGGTGAGTCATTTAAAGAAAAAGATAATTACCATGCAGCTATCTTTTTTTTTTAATAAGTGTTGAGTCATTGTCACATAATTACATTAAAATAATTGCGCCTTTTTAGTGTGTAGTGCAAGAAACAGGCAATGAAGGCTTGCACCATTGTTAAATGAGCATTTAACCATTCGGGAATACAGCTTTTATTATCTTCATCTAGTAATTAGTAATGAAGCTACTTGAGTTACTCATTCTCAGTCGTTACTCATTCTCATTAGTCACACACAAAAATCTATCGCGATAAAAAATAATAAAGCTGATATTTAGTTATTAATATTTAGATTAAATCATTTAATTATTCGATGTTTGTAAGTCTTCTCATTATAGTAAATGGTGATGTTTGTTCTTTGAGAAATTAAATCCATTAAGTTTATTAATTTGTACTTTGAATTATTCTTAAGTGCAATCAATTTGATGTAATTTCAGCAGTAGTCTTGATTCCGATGATTTCCCATTAAAAACTATAGAAGATACATCTAGTAACAATGTGATGGAACAGAAACGCGAAGAGAAAGAAGTGGAAAGTGAGACGGGAAGTCTTACTCAAGTAGAGTTAAAGGACGCAAATAATGAATCCCCGAAAATACGACGTATAGTTCGTTTTAAGAGTGAAGATGAAGCTTATTCAGCTAATACAACTCCAATTTCATCACCGGAATCAAAAACACAGCATCATGAAAATGAACCGAAAATGGTAAGTAAGCTTATTTGCTTACTACTGTTAATTAATTTATGTTAATTTCTCCGACATTGTTTGCCATGTTGACTAAATTGTTTCGTGTAAATTTTGATAATGAAATGATGTCTTATTCATGTGATTGTACTGGAAGAAATAGGAGACAGCAGACTGATATGTGATTTAAGACCTTAGGAATGTTTTTATTGAAATTTTCAAAATATTTGCAGATTATAAATGATGATCCACGTTTCTCATGTCCTTTGCCACGTTCCATTTTGCGTAATTTTGATGAAAAATCACCAGTTGATAAGGATGCTTTAGCTGCTGCTGAATCAGAAAATCGGAAAGAAATTGTACCGGTTTCTGATGAGGTGAGTGTTATTTACTGTAATATTTCAATTAGTTCTCAATTTTTTAAGAATCTTTGAAATAAAGATTAGATTTATTGATATTATCGACAATTATATAATCAAGTGTACTAGTTTACATGATTAATTATAATTGCATATTTTATTTACTTCATTGTAGGCATTTACGGGTAAAATATTGGAGAGGCATCCACCCGATAATAATTCAAACGTCAAATCATTACCAGCTATAATGCCTTCAAATAATGTTTCACCTCGTCGGATTTCACGTTTTAAGATGTCACGCGCGCACCTTGATTAGCTTTATTATTTTGTTAATAGACCTTCTTTGCAACTGTTTGATTCTTTAATTGTAAATAAATTGGATTTTCTTATAATTTTTTTGACATCAATGCAGCAAAGTTTAGTGCATATGCAACTATGCTTCATATTCATGAGCATAGAAATTTATAATGAGTTTAGCACTCGGTGATGAAAAGAAACAATGGTTGAAAATTGAACGGAATTGTTGGATGGAATTTTTACTTCTGAAGTCTCATAATAAATCCTCAAATACCTTACTATTTCACATGGTAATTTAAAGTCTTAATTAAATTTAAAATATGATCTTATTTTACTCGTATAATATGCCACAAAATCAGATTACGGGAATCATCGATCCTGTTATTTCAGTTTGTTAAGTACTAATGGTTGATAGCAGTATTGCATAGTTATTTAATTAAACATTAATTAGATATTCATCGTTATTAGTATCATTTCTGGCTTTTTTTTTTTGTTTAATAGTGATGTTCGGTCTGCTTGTTCAATTTGGTATTCACTAGTGAATTATTTAACTTGGTAAGGCGTTTCAAAATTATTTCTTATAATGAAAGACTTTATGATAAATTTTGTAACGGTCAGAAACTTGCATGGTCGTCGAGATTTTAATAATTTTAATTTAATGATTTGGTATATAATTTGATGATAAAATAAAATCTTAAAATATACACAGTAAACAGCTTACTTAAAGTTACTAAAGTAATTCCGTCTTTTTTGCTTAAGATTTATAATATCTTGCAAAAAGGATATATTAAAATATTATTTGTAAGTTGCTTGCAGGAAATGGGACAGGTTGAAATACGAGAACCAAGCAAAGTATATTATTATAAATCTTGAATCACTTCTGGAATATTATTAATTCTGATATCAAATGTGTGCGAATGTTTTTATTTATATTTACGTCTTATCATTTCATGTCAAGACGTAATTATTGTCACTTACTCAATGTATCATACTATCATTGAATTTAATTTCTAGAATTAAGTTTAATTTTTAGATTTAATGTCTGGAAGCATTGATGAATTTTGTTTAATAGTGGAGATCAATTCTGTGTGTCACATGCGTATGCATGCATTTGCAGATGTATATCAGGTTACGTGAATTTGATGGACAGTCAGCAATACGGCGAGGTCAAAACAATAACAGAAATGAAATAACTGTAAAAAAAGAAGAAATTATATAAGTAACGAAATAAAAAGAAAAGAAAAATACAAAGAAGAAGTAGGAAAGAAGAACATTTCGAAATTCTCCAACAGATTTTCATTACTCATTTCGGAAAATTTCAGGGATATCTTTTTATTTACATTGTGAAAAAATTGTGTCAAACGATGACATATTCGAAATATTTCGGGGAATCAGTTAATTTTTTCAATATGAGTTTTTTTTTTATAGGAAATTTGTTTTTCTGGTAAAATTTTCAAAAATTCTATTTAGATTTTAGTTTTAAAATTTCATTTTGAAAGGAAGAAAAAATCTGATATACATTTTAATGTTTTTGACACAATTTTTTTTTGGATATATCGTTGTAACGGGTAGCATTTTTGAATATTTCACATAGAAATTACTTTTCTTTTAGCCTAATTTCTGTCTCCAAAAATCGGACAAATGAATTCAAGAATGAATGAATTCATTTATCCTTTAAAAGTAATGAAATTAATTATCATTGATTGAAGATAATTACAATAATTGGAAAAAAAGAAAAGTGAATGAGAATTTAGATTGACTTATATATATATATATATAAGACTTATATATATATATATATGTATAGATTAATAAAAAACTGCGAAAGCTTATAATAGATGAAAGATAAAGGAATGACAGATGACAAATGATAAGATTAGCAATAGGAACAAGAGGAAGAGCCTGTATCAGCATCAAGAATTATACCTTTACTATCACCTAATGGCATCCCTGTCTGTTTTACCGATTGTTGGATTCGTTGCATAACCAAATCCAGTAAACAATCTACCGATTTTTCTACATTTGTTGATGAATAGGCGCTTGTTTCAAAATATGGCAATCTAAAATAAGATTTTATAACTTTTTTCTTTTTCCCTATAGAATAAATTTTATTTATTTTATTGCTAATTATCGTAATTACATTTCATTTTCCATTAATTTTCCATTAATTATTGCTTCGGCTCATCATTTTCAGATGTGTCATAATTTAATCAAATGTTAAGCAATTTTTTCCAGTCATCAACTTAATGCAATTATAAATGAATGATGACAAATATCTTCTTGATAGCAACAATGATAATATAATTTGGGATGAACAATGAAGTTGTTTGTCAGTTAACAAATATTTTTCATATCAAGAAAGCATGATTTCGATTGAAT
This sequence comes from Mansonella perstans, assembly GCA_037074765.1. Taxonomy (NCBI): domain Eukaryota; kingdom Metazoa; phylum Nematoda; class Chromadorea; order Rhabditida; family Onchocercidae; genus Mansonella; species Mansonella perstans. The sequence continues at coordinate 28,061 of JBAMDO010000064.1, forward strand.
AATTAATTAGCCATTTAATTATTTAACAAATATTTTTGGTACTTTAATAAATTTGAAATTTAACAACACTTCAATATTCCTTATCAATTAAAATTATGCTGTTGCTGCTCTTTGTTACAATTTTGTCCTAAAAACAAAGAAAAAAAGAAAAGTAATACAGAAAGCTAATAGACAGGAAGAAAAGCTATTTATATGGATGAAGCTAATGAAATTATTTTTTATTCAGCATTAGAAAGCAAAAAAAAAAGTCATCTTTTAAATAGTACACCATTATCCAGTATATGAACAAAATTGATGGGACGAATGGGGAAGTATCAATAGGATTCCTATTTCCCGCTTCGTCGCAGCCTTTTTCATTCTTACTTAATGAAGGCAGCATCAACTCATAGATTTTTTCTTCAATTTTCAGAAATAATGAAAAGAATAATTAACTAGTGTAGTTGGGGATATTTTGCCATCTTTTCGCATGGTAAACAATTTTATCAGTATTTTTTTTCCCTCTGAAGAATTTTCATGACAATGAAAAATGGTAAAATTAATTAAATTTCCAAATTAAAAAAGAGCATTATGAATGAAACTTAGTGTACTTATCTTTTTATTGCTAATTTAAATGATTGTTATGGCTGATAATTCAAGACTAGTAAAATTTGAGTTGGGGTTCGGGAGTTCTAAAATTGGATCAGTGTCTTCAATCAAAAGATGCCAGAATTTGAAAAAAAATATGTATGAATACCCCAGTTGATCAGCCAACTGTTTAGCTCGTGCCGTACTAACTTGTCTTCGGTTTTCTAAATCTGATTTGTTGCCACAAATAATTATATCGGGTGTTTCACAATATGCATGAATCTGCAAATTTTTCTGAATGTCTGGATTTTTCTGAAATTTTGAATTTCTAAAGGTTTTAAAAATTTTAGGAAGAAATACAATGGCAAAAAAGAAAATAAGGCAGATATTTTGCTGCTGACAACGGGAGAATTATCAAAGTGCAAATTGAGATTTCTTTTAGCTATGAAATTCAATTAAGGAATAGAAATTAAATCAGATATGCACTTTCAACTGCGATAACCAATCCCTAATATTGAGGAATGATTGTTCGTTTGTAATATCAAAGATAAGAATGAAACCCATTGCATCACGAAAAAATGCTGTCGTTAGGCTACGAAACCTAAAAAAAGAAAAATTTATTTTTTTTCCTTTCAAATAAATTTCAATTTTTACTTGTTATTTTTAAAACCAAAAAGAAAAAGAAAAATTTTCCACTGACAAGCTATCAGTCTAGTTAAACTTCATTTCATCCATGGAATAATTTGTAAATTAAACTAAGCAAAATGTTCGACAAAGAAAAAATTTTTTTACTCGATCATTACAAAAGTATGAAGATAAACGAAATGAAAATTTAAGGTAAATTAAAAAACCTCTCTTGTCCAGCTGTGTCCCATAGCTGCAGTAAAACACGCTGTCCTCTTCCGCCATAACCTCCACGACCACTTTTATATACCTGAATGAAATCAATAAAATTTTCGAAACAATTTTTTTTAATCTCATTAATTGTAGTGAAAAATTATAAACTTACAACTTTCTTCTCTTTGAAATCAATCCCAACAGTTGATATGAATTGACCGGTAAATGTATTATCAGTGTATCGATGCTAGAAGAGAAATTTTATGTATTTTGAAAGTGACAAAAATTATCTTTGTTCAGTTTCTGTCATATCATCCTTCTTCGTTTTTTTTTTTTTTTATTTTAGCAATTTTTATTTTAATAATTTGAGAATAATGAAAAAATATTTTTGATGAACGACAATATCGCATTCGAAATTATTGTATCAAGTGTTAGCAGGAAAAATGTTCGATTACGAAGAAAATTATGATAATTGTGATAAAAATAATAAGTTGAAAATATTTCAGAACAAGGAAAGATATGGAGAAAAGATGTGTAAATCACTGTCAACAGTTTCTCGTCTTATTTTTATTGAATTAAGAAAAGGATTTCAAAATCACAATTTAGCCATATAAGAATAAATAACAATCAAAAAATCAACCAGTAAGTTATTAATGAAGAAGAAAGAACAAACCAGGAAGGATGTTTTGCCAACTCCCGAATCACCCAAAGCCAAGAATTTGATCAAATAATCGTAATCACCCATTACAGCTGGCTTAGAGCTAACCACCACCACCGCACCAACCACAACAAGAACGATAAGAACAATAATGATAATGTATACTTGTTGATTGAATAGCTAAATAAGTAGAAACAAACAACATAAGTGTTATTTTGGATAAAGGAAATAAATAAACATCAAATTAAACAATTAAGCGAACAAGTAAATTAGTAAAGGAATGTTTTGAATATCTATGCATGAATCGATCAGTTACTTGGCTACAACTATATATCCATTTCCTGGCCTCTCTTATTGATAGTTTTAGAAAAGCTAGCAAGCATGTCACTAGCATTTAGCGTTGGTTAGTTAGTGGCAACAACATCACATTAGCATTTTTATAGAATAGACAGAAGCCTCTGCCTTTCACTTTTCTTTTGCCTCGGTAGTCTTAATTTTTTTTTTGCCAACCTATGATTAGGCTTATTTTGAAACCGTCCTAGGCTCCATTTTCGACAATCCTTACTTATTCTTACATACACGCACATACAGATGCACAAAACATACATACAAGCATGTATTCACTGTATCATATTACGCAATTTTACAGTTCAACATTTGTTTAATTCTTATTTCAGTGATAATAAGTTTTTTAAAATCTTAAATTATTGTCTTTCTGAATTGAATTCCGAATTGAACGCAGTAATGATAACCATAATAATAATAATGATAATAATAATAATAATAATAATAATAATAATAAAACAACAATGATAATAACAATAATAATAATAATAATAATAAATATCAATTATTATCGCTTATATTATTGCTATTATTATTGTTACTATATACAACTATTATTGCTTCCAATGAAGGATTTCTAAAATGCAATGAAAAAATTGTTGCTCTTTTACTGGCATTGCAATGTAAATTCGTTGCATCACAGCTCACCATCGATAAGTGTACTTAACCAAATTTGAAAAATTTTTACATAAACAGGACGTAAGCACTTGTGGGAGAAGGAACAAACCCATTACTTTTTCATAGGAAAGAGGAAAAAACTTCAAAACTGCAAGACTTCGAAAATTTCTAAACAAAATAAAAGAGCAAATTTCGTTAATCTTAAGAAAAAATAAACAAATAAATAATGCATGGAAAGTGTTACATAATTGGAAAACTTTGATGCTAATTATTACAGGGATCAGTTAAAATCATAAGCTTCAATTCATCCATGAGCATCCACCACATTACTTCTAGTAGTATGGATTATTTATTTATATAATTTATCCATTTTCGCATAATTAATTTGTTTATTTATTTATTCCTGCTTAGTTATTTACAAACTTAACTAAACTTATCTATTTATTTAATAATAATTAAAGCTAATTTACTCTTATGAATTCTTATCAAATCACTTAAGATCACAATATGACACCAGAAATTTCAAAATCACTAATCTCTTAAAATAGCATTGCAAAAAATAAATGGATAACCAGACATGCCATACCTGACATCACCTAGGATACACGTAGATTCCAGTAGCTCAAGCAAAAGAAAAATACTGCATTAATTTGCTCGATATATGTTATAAACTGACAAAAATCTTTTAGTGTACTGTAAAATTTAGTAAAAATTACTAATGCATTTTTAAAACGACATTAACTTTAACTTTGTTGTAGAAAAAAGGCATCTTTCTTCCATTTCACCTTGTCCATTGCTTTATATATAAAATATTTATTTATTCGTATATGTATAACAAAGGTCACTTCAATATGTACACACTAGTCAACAACAAGTCAAAGCTATCAACAACTAAATAACATTAATGGCTATTTATAAGAATCAAACAAGTACTAACAATTATCCTGGTGAATAGCTCCTAGTAATTATCTTCATCTGAATTGTACGGTTGCTATCACAAATTAGACGAAGATATATAATTAATTAACAAATAATATCACTTTTGGAATTTTTTACTGAGCATTTTAAAGCAAAACCATAAAAAATTAGCAACTGCGCAGCACCAATTACCAAAGTTGTCGAACAAACAATATAAAACATACCATTAATGAGTTGCATGCTTGCCAAATTAGTCGCTTGGTACTCCTAAATTATTTGAGAAATTGAGAAAAAATTCTATGGATCCTTGAAAAAATATTAATTTCTACCTTCCTATTTATAATCCCACTGAAAGTAATAAAGAATGTTGAAGCATTTTAAAACTGTGATTATTAAATGCTTTGAATTTCCATTAACTTATCAGAACTATTTAACTTGCAAACACTCAATACACCTATCTTATTTACATCTCTTTGTGATTAGCACTTGCATATTACAAATGACCATACTCAAAACCGTGTTTCATTCGCAATCTGCCCTGAAACTCTGATTATCGATAGAAACGTCGAAAGTTAAAAATAATTTAAAACAAGAATTTTTAAAATAACCTTATAACCGCAATGAGTAAGGATAATTACGATAATAAAAGGTGTAAAAGATTGAGCTGGTCTGACTAGCAGAGAAGCCAAACTGTATATAATAGTAGAAATCGGCTTCCTGAAACTTGTGTCGATTGAAAATCAAGCATTTTGCATATCAACAGCTAAATTGCGTTCTGGTAAAAACAAAAATAGAACAGTAATGAAAAACGTTAGAGAAACTTGATACAGTAATATTTGACATAGTAATACATCCGATTCTTTAGCTTCACGAGAAAATTATGGGAAATTTATCAGCTCACCGTCTTGAAAAGAAAGTCATATCTTCGTCAATATAATCAGCTAACAAAACTTGAAATAATGGAGCTATTGAATGAACCAATATACTGAAAACGAATTAAGTCGTTATAGAAGAATGATTTCATGATTTGGTCAAATTTTATGACAACATTAATATCAACAAATAATAAATAACAAATGTCATTCTACCAAACATTAAGTATTCATACGTAATACCTGTCAAAAAACATGAATAAAATAATTAAATATGGATGATTGTATCCACAGATTAGAAGGAACACAGAAGAAATCACGGAAACCATGAAAGATTTCATGATAACTGACGCAACAGCTATTCTGATGATTATCTTACCACTTAATATCACAAACAGCTGAAAATGAATATAATTTAAAATAGAAAAAAACTCCCTTTTTGATTTCAAATTAAAAAATTAAATTCACAGAGGGAAAAAGTGAATAATAACCTGAGGTATAAGTGTGCACGCCGCATAGAAAAGACTCATTTTCCACGATCCCTTTGCCATAATCTCCTTTGGGATGAGTAATTCAGTAGCGATAGCAGCAAAGTTGAAATGCGCTGTTGACCTAGATATAATCATTATGCTAGTTTATTTCAGCTTGGAAAAAACAAGATGGCAATTACATTGCTCAATTTTGTTTATGAATTCAGAACTTGAGTGAACTTTATAAAACTTTGAATTCAGAAAAAATCTTAGAAAAAGCAAAAAATGAACCTGCATGCATGAAGAAAATAGGTAATAGTAATGGCTCGGAAATCAGGCCTTGATAATATTTGCTTCGTTATTTTGAAAGCATGCAAAAATTTTTCCTTAGATTCTTCTTGCAGCAATGTTGTTGAAGAGCATAAGTTCTCAGGTAGTTTGTCTTCATAATGTAACGATCCGGTAATTTTAAAACAGAGCACTCCTAATACCGCAATAACAATACTAATGTACTGAAAAGTCCGGAAATCCTGGAATCACGTTATTCAATATTATGAAGAAGACCTCTAAACTTATTCAAATGTAAAAAAAATGAATTCTTCAATATACTCTATTACTTTATAAGAATTCTATTCCATTTCGAAAAATTTACTTTTTCACTTCATTTACTATTACTGAACAAACTGTTCTCTAATCTGAATCGCATAACGTATATCAAACGCACAAAAACTAACAAATTAAATACATTACAATCAAAGGCTAACAAAAGGTAAAGCAAAGCTTACATTTAGTCCACCTGTCAGTTTCTCAGTGATTGGTATAATATTTACAGATAAAAAAATTGCAAACTGGGAAAATTTCAAAGCTGAAATACGCTCAGATTTATTGTAAGTCGTTTCCGCGAATAAAGCGCTCCATGCAACATTTACACAACTACAACAAATAATAAATTTAAAATTAACCCATGAATAAAAGTAGAAAATGTTACCTTAATCAACATAATAGGCATAATATCCAATGACAATTGAAAGAAATTTCATCTAACCATTTAATGAAAAAAAAAAATTTTTTTAAATATTAAAAAAGAGATACCTGTAGAAGGCATCATATAAAAAAAGACCAAAAAGCAAATGACATCCAACAACATATGGTGATGATGATCCATCTGTTCTATTCCACGGAAACCATAAAATTAAAAAAGAGGCTGCTAGACAAGGTCCCAAAATTGATATTACTTTTGTGCGGCAGTGAAGCCATGTAGTACTGACATCCTGGAAGTAAAAAAAAAAGATGATTGAAATCATATGATTATTAGTATTTTGCTGTGCCAATTATTATTAAAAAAGTTAAGCAATAAATGATCGCAAAATTTTACAAAAACGGTTAATAAGTTTGTACATTTATAATTTAAAATTTTTTTAGTATGTTATAACATATTTTGCATACAACAAAAGTATTTGATGCACTGAATAATAAATAAACAAATTTTATCCGAAAAATCAGTTTATCTCAACTAGTTATACATTTTAGCCATCAAGTAGCATTCATAAATTAAATAGTTAAATAGTTAAAAATTAAATAGTTAAAAAAAAAAAGAAAAAACGAAGTCAATAAAGCTAAACAGTATATCATTTAACTAGTATTTATTAGCACTTTCTATCTGAACAATATGCTTACTTAAACATAATTATTCCTTACGGTACTTTTCATTAATTTCTTACCTGAGCATAACCGAACAATGGATCGTTAATAGCATTCCAAACAGCAAATAATATTTGTCCAATAGCAAACCAAAATTGATCGATTTTATAAATATTTAAGAATATTTTAACATAATAAAACATGAAGAATGTTTGCATTAGGCTCATGGCCAACTGACCACAACACAAAGCACAGTTTACTGTCACATCGGTCATTTTCATTCACTACTTATATTCGTTCCATACATGAATGACCCATGAATATATCTGTAATTTAAATACAATTTTATTACAAATGGTTAATGAATTGTTATTGCCAAAGAACAGAAAGAGTGTAAATGTCTCTCTAATAGAAATTATAATCAAAAAATATGATTAAACAATTAAAATTGTATTTTCCTTAATTTATATATTGGAACAATATAAGTAAAGGGAAGATGAGTAAACAAAGGGAAAAAGTCGGATAATTGAATAAATAAAAAGAGAAAGTTAAGCAAAAAAAATAGAAGAAAATAGCAGATTGAAAGAAAAATATAAAAAAAGAGAAAGAATTAAACAGTAAATAAAAGAAAGATAAACAAAAACAGAAAAGATTGTAAATACAAGCACAAAAGAAAAGTAAACAAAATCGTGGTAACAATATACGTTTTTTAATCAAGTAGGAACTGAGATTTGCATTAATCATTGGTCGAAACCGCATTATTTTCTATATCTGGTTAACATGTTGTGATATTACAATAATATTTCCGTCGTTTTTCTCTTGTTTTTTCTTAAGTTTGATAGTTTGCTTAGTAACTTTCTACAAAGTTTGAAATTTAATTTTATTCTCAGCTAAATTTGAATTTCTTTTAAAATCAGTCCTGATATTGAATAGAACGTATTAGATGCTTGCAAAATCTAAACATAAATACCATTATCATTTTACTTTTTGTATAACATGTTATGCTGTAATTTTATTTCTGTGTAGTTTTGTTCAGCTTTTCATTATATGTTCGATTATTTCCATGCGATTCACACTGGTTGTTAAATGTTTTGCTTGCCATTGATGAACATTACACTGAAAAACTTCGCTTTATCCATTTTCATTGGTCAGTTCTTTTCTTCCTTTCAATTTACTGATAGTTAAATGAAAAAAAAAAAGCGAAACAACTGTAAGCTTTTAATTACTTCGATTACTTTAGTATATCTCCTATAAAAAAGCGTTCCAATATTTTTTATCTCAGTTTTTCTCAGATCTTACTGAAATCACTAATTTTTGTTTCAAGCATTGATTTCTGGTTTCATGATGTAAGTGATTGTTCTGTATGAAAGCTGGAAATTTTCAAAGATTTGAAAGACTTTTCTGGAGTATTTAATTTAGCAACTGAAATTCTAGCACTACAATTGCTAGTATAACTGAAGAAATGATATAAAGTAATGCATATTTTGGTTATGTTAGCATTTATATTATTTAATCTAGATTGGTTTTTTATTTGAAACTTAATTATTTTTAATTTTATTGTTTTTATATCTCAATTGCATGCTAATTTCAGCATTGGTACCCTTTTCATGCTTGTAGCAGCATATTTCTGTCTAAACTTGCAGAAGTTATCAGCTTGCTTTTATATATATTATTCAGTTTAAGATAGCAAGTAGATTGTTATAATTTATTTAGCTCACCATTTTGTTTGTTTTTCACGTGTATACTGATTTCAGCATTCATATTTTACATCAGTATTGCAGAATTCTGTCATTGATTGTTCCATCATGAAAGGTTTGTTTGATATTGGGACAGCAAGCGCTACGGTGCGTCGGCTAGTAGCAATGATTCGGGAAAAGCCTGTTGGTGAAGAGACAGCGAACACTGAGGTTATAATTTGTAAACAATTATATTTCAGTGAATTTAGCAAATGTATGGATGAATTTGGATTGCGTCAGGCGGAAGTGAATTTGAACTAAGCTTAGTCAACTTGTAAGAATTTGGATTTAAATATGATAAAGTCGGCTTGAATCAGATAAATTTTAAAAATTGAAGTCAAATTAAGATGGGTTATAATGTAAATGGGTTGAATTGAGCGGTATTCAGTTTAAATAAAAATAACGTTGAGCTGAAATGAACTTGCATAGAATTGATCGGATTTGAATGTGATGGATTTCTATAAAAAGGATTGAATTAGATTAAAAGCTGAAAAAGAACTAAATCAGAGAAGTGAATTTAAATGAGACTAAATTCAGTTAAAAGCTGGATGAAGGCAAGGTGAGTAGAAGTGTAAATGCATGGAATTGCCGGATTTGAATTTGATGAATTTCTACAAAAAGGATTGAATTAGACTGAGCTGAACTAAACTGAATTGAATTCTTATCGATCTGATTCTCAGAAAAATGAATTTAAATAAGAATGAAAAAGCTAAAAGCTGGCTCAGGACAAGATGAATTGGTGTAGTGGTTGGATGGAACTGAAAATGTGTCTCATTAAACTGACTTTCGGTTACAACACATAAGGCTGAATAAAAATCGATTACAACACATAAGGCTGAATTTTCGAATGGAATTGAATTAAGTTCAAGACTTGTATTTAAGCAGAATTGGATTCAGTGTAAGGTTAATCAAGATTTATTTACACAAAGGAACAAATTAAGTTGAGCAAAAGTGAACGGAAACCAAAGAAATTCATTTGAGTTGAGCCTGAAAATCTGAGTGAAAATAGATGTAACTAAATATTTTCCTAAAGGATGAACGCTGGCCTGAGAAAGCGGTAAAAAGTTTGGTTAAAAAACTCAAGAAATCGAAAGCTATCGATGAATTGGAAAAAGCGATTTCGACAGAAGATCCAAATACTGATTGTGTTTGTATCCCACGGTAATATTCTAAATTCTTCAATTACGTTAATTATTAACTCATTCTGGTTAAAAAAATCGGGTAGTTCAAGTTAGGGAAGAATTTTAAGTACTTTTGGTTTCGCACCAACATAATTGAAAGATCGAAAGTGAGATATTCTGGGATGTGATGCGAGCTTCGTATCGCAAATGACAATAATCCATTACTTGATCTTTTGTCAGTCTTGATAGAATTATTTTCTGCACCCGATGTTTACTAAACTATTAAGAGCATTATCCATCATGATAGTTAACTATATTGTTCGTTATAATTTAAAAAATTCAATATTTCTAATGTAATTCTTGAGTCAAATATCTCTTTTTTTCTTTATCCAAAGAGGCGTTTTAAAAGTAATTAGAGTGCAGATTCTCCAGATATTTCATATTTCATCCACTTCTTTCATCTTCCGGATTTTTTCTTAATTTACTTTATTTCAAAATAATTACAGATCATTGGATGGCCGATTACAAGTATCACAACGTAAATGCTTACCTCACGTGATCTATTGTCGAATGTGGCGTTATCCAGAACTTACTTCGGCACATCAGTTGAAATCTGTTCCACATTGTCGTTTTCCGTATAGTAAGAAGCTGGAGTCAGTTTGTGTCAATCCCTATCATTATGAAAAAGTCGGGAATCCTCGTATGTTTTATTCTGCTGGTCATTATTTTCGATAGGACTTTCAATATCTTGCAAAATTTGTACAGCACGCTAATTTCTAAAGCTTTCTAAAGTTTCTCAAGTTTTTTATATAAATTCAAAAGGCACAATAAATCTTGCGATAAATCCTGATATTTGTTTTATTTTAATCTCAATTGGGACTTGGTAAACTTTCTAAAAAAAAAGTTGATTCTTTCATTCTAAGAAGTACTGTATTTTCTTGGTTTATTTCTTCTTTTTAGCGTTGCCCGCCATTCTTATACCTCGAAATGACAATTTAAATGGAATTGGCAGTCTTTCCAATGTTGGTGATCTTTCGAAAGCACTTCGAGCCGTTTGTCCAGCGGTGGACATTAATGAGGTATCATATTTATTAAGTTATGTATTGCACTGCAATTAAATTTGTACAATCATTGTCAGGATTTTTTAGCTATTTTGTTATAGTTCGTACCATTTTGAGTGTTAAAATGCAACGGATACAATATTCTTATTAAAATATTGTAGACGGTGACACAGGGTATTCCGAACCGTACTGTAACTAATGATGATAAAGCAGGATGGCAGAATGGTCGCAGTTTTTCAACGCTGTCATCACCAAGTGTAGACGATCCTGCTGGAATTAATGCTACTGATCTTATACCATTATCACCTACTGAGAACACAAGGGAAAATCAGTCGTTTTCTGTCAATGCTGAAGGCTTGTTTTTGAAAATAAGAACACTATAGAAAGTCGAATTATTTCAATGCAATTTTTTCGTTTTTTTAATTAGAATTTATTGGAAAGTCGATTATTCCAGCAATTTCTCCGCGTGGTTACATTAGCGAAGATTTGGAAATGGACGAAGGTCAAAGTCCGGATTCGTCGCAATTACTGTCACCTGCTTGTGGTTCTTCGACCATTGAACGAGCCAATAATTGTACTTTAGAATACTATTTCTATTATTTCGAATAAATTACTTCTTTTATATTAATTAAAAAATAAATCTTCGGCAATTAAAAAGCAAAAAATATATCAAAAGCCTTTCGATTATATGATTGTCAAAGTATTTCATATTCATTTATCCTATATTTAGTGAATTTAATCGCCGTTGAATATTGCGAACCACCGTTTTGGTGTTCCGTGTCGTATTATGAATTATCAGAACGAGTTGGTGAAACATTTCATGCATCACAACCATCTTTAATTGTTGACGGTTATACGGCACCTTCTGACGCGGAACGTTTTTGTCTCGGTCAACTTTCCAATGTTAACCGTACTCCTAGTGTCATGGAAGCTCGAAAACATATAGGTAAAGTTCTTTGTAACACTCTCTTGAAACTCTTATTTTTAGTTTCAGTGCTGTAGTTTTAATATTTTATAAGCGAAGTATGCTTTCAAAACAGTTCCTTCACATCATACAAAAAATTGAAGTCAAATTATAATTTTTTATTACTAATTTGTTTTTTGTTGGATTGATAGGAAATGTAATATTTTTATAGCATTTTTTTTTTAGTTGGCTTGTGTAATTTGATAAACCGTTCTGTCCTCCTTGTTAATTTTATTTAAATCATTACCTTCCAATAGTTTTTTTCTTTCCCATAAGGATAATTTTAGGCCGCGGTGCTCGTTTCTACTATATAGGTAGTGAGGTATTTTGTGAATGTTTAAGTGATTCGGCCATATTTGTACAAAGTCCAAATTGTAATCAGCGACATGGTTGGCATCCAGCTACAGTTTGTAAAATTCCACCTAGTAAGTAAATTCAACTCGTGCACTGTCAAATTTTTATCTTCACTTTGTAAAACTTGCTCAACTTTTCATCTTAAAAATATAGGAACCTGAGGTCCTCACTTTTTTCAGCTTCGTCAGACTTTTGTCTGGGAAGATGTTTAGCATAACGAAAAAAAACTTTGAATTTCATCGTGATTATTTATAGTGCTTTTGTTATATATATATATATATGTTTCAGACTGCAACTTGAAAATTTTTAACAACGCTGAATTTGCTGCATTACTAGCTGCATCAGTTCCGCAAGGTTTCGAAGCTGTTTATGCTCTTACTAGGATGTGCACTATTCGCGTATCCTTCGTAAAAGGTTGGGGTGCGGAATATCGCCGTCAAACGATCACTGCTACACCGTGTTGGGTCGAAGCTTATCTTAATGGTCCATTACAATGGCTAGATAGTGTTTTGAAGCAAATGGGCAGTCCACCAAATCGATGCACAAGTTTTACATAATGGATGCTTCTCACGGTTTATATTTCTTATGTAAGTAGGAGAAGATTGAATTTTCAAAAAATGGAACTATGTAGGAGCTATGGTCTTTGTAGTTCCGCAAATATTAAATTTTGGAACTATACTATTTGGAAAAACAGTTGATATTTTGCTTTGTATATATATCACTTGTCAGTTTAAAACGGTTGGCAGTATCAACTGTTACATCTATCCTTGTAACGACGAATTCTTATTGAACTGGACTATTTTCATTCTGTTTTTAAGATTATGGTCATCAGGATTATTTTTACTATTTTGGGTTGTTTTGATTCGTATTGCTTTGCTTTGGAATGGAAAGCATAGCTTGTATATTATTTCGTTCTAATATTATTCATTCTTGTTGATAAAATCAACAATAAGGTATTGTACATCTATTGAATATTATCCAAGAATAATTATTCTGGATATTCTAATCAATTCTGATAATCATTATTTTTATTGTCTTCTTTTTTTTAACTTCTGCGAATTGAATAGAATATAACAATTTAGAGAAATATGAGTCAATGAGCGAAATATAAGAAACTGATTTTAGTAATGATTTCGTTTTACTACAAAGACTATTTTCTTTAAAAAGAATAGAGATATGGAAGATTGTATTTAATTTATGTCACGATACTAGCAAAGTGGTATAGGATGGATATCTAGTAATCTTTCATTTCTAATCCTTTTTGAAAGTAACTGATTACATAATATTGTTTGTATAAAAATAACAAATAATTTGCTATTCCTGTATGTTTCTAAAACATTGACATTCATCTTTTCAAAACTGTAATGCATACTGTGATTTTTTTCCCTCTTGTTCTTGCTGATACGTAATTTACCGGTTATTCTTTTTTTGTATAATTTCTTATAAAGTCTTCAAGTGTGGAATTGCCGTTGAAATTTATAGAGCTTAATAAATGTAAAAATCTGATTAAAATTTCGCTATCACTTTCAGTTTTTTAAAATATATTTCCTTTTCAAATTATCATCGTTTTTCTTTTGTTTATTTCCACTTCTTGATTTCTAAATCAAATCTGATTTTGTTTATTTTGCAACTTGTATCCAGATTTTAACGAACCGAAGGATTCGAATATCAGTTCAAACATGTCGCTTCAAATATGCAAGTGATTTTACTAATGAAACCTTGCATTATTAAAGATGACTAATATATGGAAGAGAATTTATCTTTCAAAAAAAATTTAGTTTTAATAATTACTGAAGATAAAGATTCCATTGGGATCTTCGATTTTAGAGCATCTTCTGATTCTTTCCTTTTTACAGTCATTTTTAGTCTTCATGTGCAATTCTGTTTAAACTTTCCTATCCAATTCTTCGGATTGCATAAAAATATTTTTGGAAAGAAATTATTCTTTTCATTCTGGAATTTTTTTTTCATATTTTACGATAATATTGCAAAATAGATAAGCAAAAATAGACTTAATGCATTTGCTAGCTCATTTTTAGTTCTTTTATATAAGTTGTATTGAATGTAAAGAAATTTGTATAATTTGATTGTATTGAATAAAAAACTAACCGAGAATTCGATAAAAGTTGGATGAAGACATATTTAGTTTTGTAAAACAGAAACACAATTTGTGAATTTCAAACTATATTGTCTTGTTTTGATTACTGAAATTCTCTTTAATTTTTAGAACAATTATAAAACGATATGGTGCGATAGTGATTTAAAGTTGCATAAGATAAATACGTCGAATGCATTGTTTTACTATTTTGATGAATAGAATTCAACAGTTGGGTCAAGACTGTTTTTTTTTGTAAACATTTACCCAATTAATTATAATTTACAACAGTTTGTATAGTTGTATATTACATATTCTTAATTTTATAATCTCCAATTAATTTCGTGGTTAATGAATTAAAATATTTGGGAAATGAAATTTAAATACACAGTAAATTTCAAATAGCTTCGGATAGTCAAATTTGATTAACGGGTGAAATGGAGGACGGAAAGGAACACAATCCTTTCTACTCTTTTTTTTTTTTTTTTGATTAAGTTTCGGAAATATTTTTTTCTTTACTATTTGGAAGTTTTTCCGGGAAGTGCAATTAAGCCAGAAAATGGACGGTGCAAAATAATTGCAATTAGGAATGTGATCATACATATTTATTTCAAAACTACTAATTATTAGTCTCACGTAGCTTCCGGTGTAATATATTTTGGTGAGTTGGAACTAGTTTTTTGAGGATGAGATTTGTCGTTCTAAAAATCTAAGTTACAGATGAATTACGAACAGTCATTTAATGTCTAATTAACTTGGTATTATTATCTATTCAATTTCGTGATTGATTATAACCATGTCGGAAATTTGCAGCAATATTTTAGTTTAATTGAAACATCTGTTAACACTAATTGGTTGGAAATTTTATTTAAATAAGGAAAGCGAAAATTAAGAATAATAATTCTCTGGGAAATAGTCGATTTTAATTTTCACTTTTATTTTCTAAATAGTCGATTTTTTTCTGCTGATAAAAATCATTAACAGCTGCAATAATAAGTAGGTAAAAAGAAAATTAAATTTCAATATTTATAAAGAAAAATAATTTTCAATCTTTTTTTTGGTGACCTTCTTTACTTGACTTTTTCCTGTTTTCTATCATAAAATTATCATTGAATTAATTAATCATTTTTTTTTTTAAAGGAAATAGATGAATTAATAATCATGAATGAAGTATACTCTTTTTTTCTTTCATTTTTAAGATCATTGAATGACATTCTGAATGCATTTTTCCTTGAAATTCATACAGGCGGAAAATTATTGTTGAAACATACCACTCAAATGAAATATTTAAATAATTAATAATTGAATGGGTGATTAGACACTTTTAGTCATTCATCAAGCAAAAATTTAGTAAACTGCAAAAAATGACAATATTAAAATGTTATTTAACGTTATTTATTTAAGTAAGAAAAAAACAAATGAAAAAAAAAAATTAAATTGAAAAAAGTAATAAACGATATGAATGATTTTTTAACAGTCACTCTTTTGTCTTTATCTTCACTTTTTTATTTACATTTCATTTTCGACAAGTTTTTCTTTCTAAGCGAAAAGAAACTATTCGACCGACTCTACTTATTGTTTGATCAATTAATTAAGCTCAATAAAAAAATTTTGCGAGTATTGCCGCTTGAGCGCATCCTTTTTTTTTGATTATTGAAAAACGCTTTACTAATTGTTTAGTTTTCATTTGTTAATAATACACTGAGTGTCAATTAATACTGATCATAGTAATTTGCATTTCTACATATTAAAAAATTTGCTCATTTGGAATATTAAAAAAAAGGTGGTACTAATTATTGTCTATAGAAAACCATCTTATCTGGAAAATTGGAATGTTCGCTTGAAAGTTAAACAAATGGACAAATTATTCATTTGAAAGGAAAAGGAAAAGTTCGTCTGTTTCACTTAATATTCTATCATTGGAATTTTTTGGAGGACAAAGTAAACACAGCTTTCATAATTTCCTGACAACATTATTATTGTCTATCAAGTGAAGAGTATCGTTAATTTCACTTCTTCATCTTTCATATTGATAAGAATTAATTTTTGTATAACATTTATATAAAATTTATACGATGATTTTCATTTATAATAATTAACATATTTCTAATGAATTCTTTTCCAAAAAAAATTATTTCACTTCTATTTCAATATTTCCTTAAGTCACATATCACACTTGCTGATCAAGGAGAGCTGTAAATATTAATGCTATAAAACAAAGTATTCGATAAAGTAACAATGAGTATTATTAGTATTTAACGAAAAATTAAAACGCATATTGCAAGAAGGTAAAAATTAATCTTTTTTTTAAAAAATCATTGCACAAAAAAAGCAATCGTAAAATTATATTCTTATCTACAAAAAAAAGTGAGACGTTAAAATGGTTTATGTAATGATATGGACTGTTTATCAGTGATAGTAAGTTCGTTATTACTTCTTAATCTTTTCTCCAAATATTCATTTCTCGAGGGAAATAAGAAAAATATTTGCGAAGAGCATTAGTACTGCCCACTGATAACATTCAAATAATTTCAAAAATAACTGAAAATTAGTATTAGTTTTGTATTTTAATTGCTGTTGCAATGAAATATTCCTTTGCTATTCTTCATATTACCACAGTTTTGTCCATTAATGCTATTCCGGCAAGTGTTAAACCGGAAAGGCGGTATGTCATATTTCCTGGCCTTTTTTGTTGCAAAGTTTTTTTGCCTTATGATGGTTAGAAACAGCTTATAATAATTATGAAATTACAAAACTGCTGAAAAATTTGTTTAATTTTATATTTAAAAAAAAAATGTCAGTGACTTTTGTTTTAGCTTTTTTGTAGAAGTAAAGCTACTATTAGTTGATGAGATATTGCATAATGTCGTTTTAAATTAATCAACTCCTCAAGCGCAACGAATTCACGAATTTGTTTTTTTCAAGTCTTTTTTTTAGTGTTGGAGCTCTACCAAACCAAAAATTTGAAGCTGATCAAATTAAGAAGCTCGAAACTTATGCACTATACAAACGGAAATTTAGTAAGTTTATAAATTGAATAAAAACAAAAATATTAACTTGATACAGTTGGAATTGCCATCAATATGTTTTTGATATCTATAAACAACAAAAAATTTATGCGCAGTAAGTAATGAATAATTAATTAGTGAATAATAAGATTGATATAAGCGAAATAAATTGAAATTAAATTCATGTCAAAAATTTTTAGAGGGAATAATGTTAAAAGCTTCAAATGCTTGCAGTTTGAATTTGCTAACTTGAATGTTTCAGATTTTTATATATGAAAGATTATAGTCAATTAATAACAAAATAATTTTGAAAATGTATTTAAAAAAATAAAGAAAAGATTGGTTATTGCATTGCAGATTGAAAAAACCAACATATTTCCACTATTGTTATGTATTTTTAAATAGTGTACACTTGAAGATAAGCCTAATGGCGAGCCGAATCTGGAATATCGCCGATTTGCGACGTTCCTCCAAAACGTTGAAAAAATTCGTCAACACAATGAACGTTACGAACGTGGTGAAGAGACATATAAAATGGGCGTCAACAAGTTTGCAGATATGGTTGCCTATTACAGTTTTTTCCGTTTTAAATTAATTCGATTTCAATTAAAATAATCTTCCTGTACCAAAAATCAAAAAAAAAAACCTTTTTTGTTAAATACACATAAAAAAATTGAATGTTTAAAAAAGCTAGTTAATATAATTCGAATTTTAATAAATGTAATAGTGCTGTGTTAAAATTTTGAGGAACTATATTTTTTCACAAACTTGCTAGTTAATCCAGCTTCAATAAATAAAGTCCTCTTATTGAGTATCTGAAAATGAATTCAAACAATGAAAATGTTTTAAAACAATGTTTTTCCAATAAAAACAAACTGCGCAGGAAGTCAAAAATAAATTCAAAACTTGACGTTTTTTACGTTTTCTCTCACCTTTCTTCCATAAATTATTTGTATTTTAATTTATATTTTATAGTTTGCAAACTTATATATGTTTTTTTATAGACCAAAACTTTGTATAAAAATATAAATTAACTAAGAAATAATGGCAGAATAATTGTTATATAACTTTCAGTTACCTGAAGAAACGAAAAAAGTAAATGGTTATCGATATATGAAGAAACAATCAGCATTAAGAAAAAATCTATTGCTGATGTCAGCTAATAGAGCATTACCAGCCAAAGTTGATTGGCGTACTAAGGGTGCTGTTACACGGGTGAAAAATCAGGTTTTGTGGGAAAATTTTTTTTTGATAATTTTTTTATTTTTTAAATAATGTTAATGCTAAATAATTCTCTTTTTTGATCAACAAACTCATAATATATCCATAAAATTTAAGTTCCATAAATTTCAAATGTTCTTTTCTGGAATTTAACCTTTATAGGGTAATTGTGGAAGTTGTTGGGCATTTAGCGCAACAGGAGCGCTAGAAGGACAACATTTCCGCCAAACAGGTCGTTTGGTTTCACTTTCAGAACAAAATTTGCTGGATTGTAGCAACAGCTACGGTAATCTTGGATGCAATGGTGGTTTTATGGATTATGTATGTAATCAGTCTTTGAATACTTGTGCTATTTTATGTTAGATGATTATGATTTTTGAGGTGAACAGAAAAATATAAACCATAAATTTGATTTATGTACCTTTAACTAATTTATTGATAATTCAATTAAATTGATTAATGGATTAACTTGGTTTTAAATTTATTAAAAATTGTTGGCAGGCATTTGATTATATTAAAGCGAATGATGGAATCAGTTCTGGAAAATCATACCCATATGAAGGAAAAGAAGGTCCATGCCGTTATTCGAATAGAACTCGAGCTTCAACTGTTAATGGTAAAGTTAATTTACCGGCTGATGATGAAGTGGAGCTTCAAAAAGCGGTAGCTGAGATTGGACCAATATCAGTTGGAGTAGATTCAAGACGTTTGATCTTATATCAAGAAGGTTCATTATTATTTCATTTAAATAAGCAAATTTTATCAAGTTTTTTCTTTAATTATTTATATTTGTTTCATCTTAAAATGGTTGGCTCTCTTCAGATAAATGATTTAGGTATTTACATACATGCTAATTGCTCAAGTGAAGAACTAGATCATGGTGTTTTGGTAGTAGGTTATGGAAGCAAAAAGGTGAAAGGAAAGAATGGTACAGTGGAAAATCATGACTACTGGATTATTAAAAACAGGTATGAAATTTCTAAAAACATTTCTTGCTTATCCTATATAGAACTAAACTTTTGACTGCATTTCTTGTGGAGAAAGTTGGAATGATTAAAAATTCGAAACAAAAAAAATTAATAATTATCACTCATCATACTTTTAGCTGGGGTAACGATTGGGGTGAAAATGGATATTACCGATTAAGACGAAATGAAGGAAACATGTGCGGTGTAGCAACTGCAGCAAGTTATCCCATTATATAGAAAAGGATGACAATGTGATTGATGGAAAATTTGAAAGAAACTACAAACAATATTGAAGAATAATTTTGTTCACAGGAAAAAGAAGAATTCTTTGAAATATTTCAGTAGAAATTATCATTTGTATTATATCGATCAAATCTGTTACAGTTAATTACTTAAAAAATAGAATATAAATCAAAGATGTAATTTTATTCGTTTTCTTATGGCTGCAAACATTTTTCTAATTATTGCGTTTATTTTCTCATTTACTGAAAAAAAGAATTACTTTATATTATGAAAAAAGAATTACTATTTTTTGCAAATTCAAAAAATATAATACAATAATTTAGTGTTGTCGTAAATTCTTTATTTGCATTACGTCAAGCATATTTGATGTGCAGCGGTTATCCTCGTGAAAAACCCCGTGAAAAACGAAGAAAAAGACGATTTCTAGTTTTCAAATAGTTAGCAAAAACAAGCAATAGAAATGATTGAAAATAAAATATTCTGCACTATACGTGACTGGTTTGAATTTCGAATTGAAATATTTCTACTATTCAAATTTTATTCAAAATTCTCAGTATTTTATAACTAACAAAGTTGTTCTTGTATTCTTGACTTCATGAACAGTAGCGCATCATCTTTGAATATGTAGTAACAATCAAATAATATGATAAATCGTCACATTTGTTTACGACAGATATATTCTTAAATTTATAATTTATTAGAAACTATTATTAGGAAACTACTAGATCAAGGATGATCTTAGTAAAAAGAAACAAAAATTAAACTTTTCAAAAAAATCAAACTCACTTCAAAAATTAAACGAAAATATGACAATCGAAGTTCGATTACTTCAGGTCGTCGAGTTCACCATTTTCATTGAATAATCGTGATAAACTCATTGTAAATCAAATTAATATTTTCTTAGGCTATAAGACAACAAAGAATGTTACAGACATAGTCGAGCACTGATTGGCATTGTCCTACCTGCTCCAAAATGTCCTTTCCTTTGAATTATAAAGATGAATTTGCACCCCTGAACAGATTTTTTAAATTTGGGAAAAGGTAATTTTTGCGTAGTTTCCCGTCTGTTACAATAAGATCGCAATCCTGTCAAAAGAAATTAGTGATATAGTTGTTAGAAGTGAATGACAATGTTCAAAATTTAAATGAATAACGATGACAAAAAAATGGTAGGATAATTTCAGTATACAATAAAGTTCGGTGGAATAAGAGAATATTGTTGTCGGAAAAACCTGAATAATTCTGTATTACACAACTATTTGACTGCATGCCAAATAATCTTTCATTTCAAAATATTTACGAAATTCACAACACTTTGTAATTTGACGATTCGAATGTAAAAAAATAGTATTGTAGCACATTTAACACATTTATTATCTTTGTCTGAATTGCATTTCACCGCTCTATTTAAACATAATTGTTCAGAGTTTATATAAGTTTATAAAGTTTAATGATCTTAATACATTCTTTCTTTGCGACTTTCGATTAATTTTCTATAGCCAAAAAATTAAATGGTCTTTGTCGCGAATTTCATGACGCGAAACTTCCAATAACTCAATAAATTAAATTGTAAATAAACGTTAATAACATTGTAAAGCATTCAACTAAAGTTACATTTTTAGATTTATTTCCATGTTCTTTGTTGTCATGTAAATTCACATCCTTTCTATTCATACAAGGAAAATGCTTTATTAGCAGCAACTTAAGATATTTATCTACAACAAAGGATTTGTAAAATAGGATTTGTATTAGATTTGTATCTTTTCTACAGTAAGCTAACAAAGCAGCAGCTACTGCGCTATACTACCAAATAAAAGCCATTGTTTTAAGCAATTAATTCCCATGCTTCCCCACTATGTAAACTGTCAATCTTTTCACCAATAACATTTTTTGTTTATTCTACAAGTGGTTGGTATCGTTTCAAAGACGCCGCTGTTGTAAATCATCTATTCTCAACCATAATTAATCCCCTCTTTTATCACTTTAACTTTATGATCTTTGTATTAAGCTTTTAATCCCGCCTCTTCTACGACTATATATAGACACTCGATCCTCACACAGTACATTCGTACATTTGTACATTCTTATACGCACGCATTCATACGTACGTTCTAATAAAGGTTTATTTACCCAAGTTTGAGGTTTACGAACCGGCTTCTCGTCCTAACGCATCTTAGACCTCACAACATTCGACCCAACCCGGCCTCTCATCTTCAACTCAACACAACTTTCACGACAGTCCTCGAGGTGAGTGGAATCTTTTGACTTTCTTCGAGGTTAACAAAAAACTAGGAAAAAAACAAAACAAAACATTCTCTTGATGAAAATCGAATTTATTTTAAGAAATCTTTTTGGCTATTTTCAAAAAATTTTTTTTACAAAAAAACACAAAAAGAAGAAATCGGAAAAACACAGCTTTTCGAAATGTAATCGAAATTTCATTCATATTTGATTTATAACAAAATTCCGCTTTCCTTCGTTCTCCTTCCCATTTTTCAACAACATCATATTCATTACTAAATCAAATTATTACAATTATTATTATTTGGTTGCAATAATGGTACATACCCAATTGTCATCTATGGTCTAATTTACTGTACACAAAAAATTTCCCTTCACAGCAATTGTGGATGAATTCGAAGTGGGCCAAAGCGGTAATCCAAAAGAAGGCATAATCCAAATTTTAATTTCTTACAGTTTATATGATTATTTATTATCTTAGATTACTAAGACTATTAGTTTATTGGATTTATTGGATATTGGTAAGATTATATTAAAATACGTTACAAGTTGGTGATGTCGTGAAAGACATTCCCGAAATTACTTATTGAATTGACATAGTTATCAGCACAGACAAATAATAGACAGTTGTCCACGTGGATCGTTAATATTTGGTTAGTTTAGGTAACTCGGAGAAAAAACAATCGTATATCTGGAGATGATGATGAAAAAAACTGATCACCGTAATTGACTCCGTCACTTTTGCCATCATAAACAATTGGTAAAATGCTCGAACATGCTGTAGATGCTTAAACAAAGGATTACATTGTTCCAATTTGCGTGCTTCATCTTTAATTGCGGGAAAGTTGCAGATGTCGTGGCTATCCCCTATCGAAACGATACGAACGTCTTCACTGGACAAAGAAAATCAACATATCTCCATACAACGATCAGAAGAATCAGACCTCTAATTTATGTTCCCTACTCTCTTCCCCCCTGAAAGAGTTTAATCTCTTCAAAAAAAAAATCACTTTTCGGTATTCGGTTGTTCCGACATCGGTGATTTTGCTTGTAATGCAAATGATTAGTAATATTTTTGCATGTTTAAATCATTTTCTGTTATCTATAATCTATCAGTCCTCCTTCTTCTACCATTTTGACCTTTTGACCTTTGTATTGCGCTATCATTTAAACAAAGGATTACATTGTTACAATTTGCGTGCTTCATCTGTAACTGTGGACATGATGGCTTGGAGCCAATAATCACAATGTGTTTTATGTCATATATTTAAGAAAACATAGTTATTGCTTTGCAACAAAGAGCAAAGAATATTATAAATTCATTGTGCAATAAAAAAATTGGAAACAACATTCATGCAACACTTTTTTCAATATAGCTGAAATTGAAATATTTGTGCGAAACGTTGCTTCGGTTTTTTCGGCAAGTGGTTGACAGATAACAGTTACAAAGAAAATTATTCTGAAGTCATCAGATATGACAGTTGTAGGAGGGGGAAATTCTGAGGAAATGATGAACGAGCAGAAATTAAATATTTCATTTATTTCATTTATAAGCTATTCTATCGGAAAAACCGAAATAATTATATGATAAAATAATTTGACTCTAAGGTAGATAATTTACATTTGTGATTCTTTACATCTTTCTTCATTCATTCCTATGATTACATATTTTTTCAATCAAATTTTTATTGACTTTTTACTTCAGATATCTTTCGCAACATATGTAATATCGGGATGTTGCAAGCAAACTTCATATCAAAATGTCATATAGTGATTTATTTTATTTTTGAATTTCAGGTATCTATTCCTTTAACAAATGCAACATCCCTGGAATGTTCGGCATCCGATTACCGAATTACCAACGATTATTGCTTGTTGTTGTATTTCAACTTTCTCAGTGTTTTCCATCTGTGCTTCTGAACTTTATTATACTGGATTTCATTTATTATCTTATACAATTCGAGAGTTATTTAATTTATTCAACAATAAACTGTAATATTGATTTTTTTATGCAGGATTATCATTTTATTATAACAAATAAGATAATACATTTCAATTTACTTTCAACTTACTATTTTCAATTATTTGTTTTACTGATAGAACGGACCAACACTTTTTCCTTAACTCAGCTTAATCAATTCGCTATTCTCTCCTACAATTATTATTGCTCTTCTATTGAATTGCTAATACTGCATTTCGGCGTAACTTTCTGTATTTGAGCGCAACAATAAAACAACAACAAAAATTATGAACTCATTCTCTGTGCCAAGCAACGCATAGAACTTAGTCGCAGAACTTCGTCGTCAGTAACAAAATAATGTATGATCGGCTATCTTGATTGGTATAATATCTCATTCCGAAATTTGTAGTTCCATTTTCCAGTGGAATTGTTTGATTTATCAGATATCTATTCACAAGTTTTCGTTATTGTTACTCGAATTGATAGCATAAAATTTATCGCTATTAAGAATGAAGTTTTCATCACCAAATTTGACTTACGCGGTGTGTATGTTTAAATTCGTTTTTTTACAACTCCTTTCGTTTGTTCATTCTTGTCGCTTGAATTTCTAAATTTTCTTCATTTTTATTTTTAGAGTAGAGAGCCTATTTGTCTATCAAGTAGTTTTCCATCTGGTATTCGTGTTGTGTCTTTCATTTCCTCACCCTTTTCTTTTTTCGATCTCTTTTAATTTCGTATTTTTGTTAATTTTCATATATCACAAGGTATTTTTGCCGGAAAAACGAGAATTTTCAATACGTAAAAGCAAACAAACCATTTGTCAAATAAAGGATTCATCATACCAAAGAAATAAAATAAATGTTTTCCAGCATTTAAAGTGATGAGACCAGTTATCTAATCTTCTAATCGCATGAAGTGTTTTTTATTTGATGTTGAAAACGTCCGCTAAGCTAATATGCATGCAAATTCTTGTCTAATCTTGTATGTAAATCTTGTATTTAATTAATTGTTTTTATATATAACTCACGAACACCATATATATAGGATTGTCGAAAAAATCAAAACAACTGTATTGCAAATTGCTTGTTGCAAGCCAAATCATATTGTGCTATGATTATTTCGATATCACATAATGATTTATTACTTTATTTACAAAATTTCAAAGTGTTTATGATCAAAATTGTCAAATATAGAAATTTGATATACTGTTTTGTTTTTGAAAAATTATGAGCTTAAGCCTATTTTTTTTTCTTAAGCCTTCTTTTTTTATTAATGACATTATAATAATACATAATATTGTCACTTATTTGAAATTTTTAGTAATCTGTTTACTTACGTATTTTGCTCGTCTTCTATTATAATAATTGGTATTATTTTGGACGTCGTTCTATTATAACTGGTATCTGGATAGTAATAAAACTATAATTAGCTGCAAGTTTCAAACCCAATCCGCGAAATTATTGTAAGTCATTTATTTCAAAAATTTTTTTTCTTGTAACTAACAAAACTTTCCCGATAACTTACGTATTTTTCCGACAAAAACGGGTACTAATATTGCATAATAAACAATAAAGTTTGTTATCACCCAAATAATATAATCAAATAATAGTATGAAAGAAACGGAAAAATACTGTAATTAGCACAAAAAGAACACAAAGCGAAGAATTAAAACATCGCCGAGATTTCGCTGAAGTATTGAAGGGCGTAGTGAGATCCTCATAACCTTTTCAGAGTTATATGTGGGTCATTTACAAGAAATTAACCAATTAGATTATTGAGAGTTACAAATAAGTAACAGTATTTATGTAATTAGAGTACCATCAATTTGTGTCTGTTTACCAGAAATGATAATAAACATCTCAAAACAAGAAAAATAATTCATTATGTAACATTTGGTAAATAATACAGTCATTTTGGCTTTCCCGACACACAGATTATGTCTACCATTCTTAACCAATCAAGTTAACGGATGGTATGAATCAAAGGAGGTTATGACAATCAAATATAAAAAGAGTAATAAACAAAGTATTGAAAAATAAATATTATAGGTTGAAAACAATAAATATTAGCGTTCAGTATCCAATTTGTCTACTGAAACTTAGATTTTAGATAGATACACATCAAAAAACTATTTCCAGGTGATATCTTTACATTGCAAATTATTACGAAGTCTTAAGTTATTCTAGAATAATGAGAAAAAGGTTTTAGAGTTAAACGACTTATGAAACATTGATACTGTTATGAATCAAATTCGAAACGTATGTCGTGAATTTTCTTGTGAGAGGTCAACTGTTAGCCAATATTCTCCAACGCTTTGATCACGGATTGTTGTGTTGGGTTGAATTGATTGTGTTTTGGATTAGGTTTGTGTGATTGGATTGAGTTGCGGAAACACCTCAAACTTGGATAATTGAACGTTGTGTTGAGTTGCGTTGAGTTGAATTGTGTTCGCACCTCAAACTTGGGTAATTAAACCTTTTATTAGAATAATTGGATAACGCGAGAATAATGTAACAATTATATACAACGCGTATTTAATGGTAACATTAATATAATAAAAATGGTAATGATGAGGAGAGCAGAACCATTAGCCGTTGATGTGAATAAATCCCAAAAATGGTCTTTATGGGATGATTGATAGTTTATATAGTAATAAATGAGTATTGTAGGCGAAGAAAAGCTAGTGTTAATGAGCTAAGTTACAAGAAACTAAAGATCATAAAAAACGAAATCCTTTGTAAAGACAAGCTTGATTGAAAAGGCACAATACATTGCATGTAAGCATAATCATCAAACAAAGGATCTTATGACATAGTTACACAATGGCTTTGTTTAATAAGATATTAATTGCAGCTGCCTCTTTGTTAGTTTATGGTAGGAAAGAGTTTTGACAGCTTATGATTGGATGTGAGGTTAGACTACAACAAAGAGATAGGAGATAAATCTAAACATTACGAAATTAATTAGATGGCTCGTAAAAGACATTAATACAATTAGATTTAAACCTATTGGAATTTTCGCGTTATGAATTTTGCGACAACGTACAACAAGTTATAGTTTATTGTTGTCCGGATACCAAATGTAATATAGAATTACGTAGGTGTTAATAAAATTAGAGATTAGGCTTGAGGAAGAATATAAGAAACATAATGATAGTAGGATAGTAGTATCGGATAAAAGTGAAACAATTGTATTATGCAATTAATTACATTTTCCCATGCCCATAATTATAAGTCAAAACTATTTAATCTTCAAACTGTCTAAAAAATATTTTTTTTTTGATTAATTTGAATACATTTGTCAAAATAATTTCCATCCCAATTCTTTCTTATCTGTAAAATCAATCTTTATGTAAATTTCTCGCGCAGCTCAATGAATATTGTCAATTTGTAAAGATCTTATATGCTTGATAGTTAATAAAATCTCTTTAAACATTCCTTATATAAACAATAATAAATTCTAACAAAAAATTCAGTTCATTCAATTGAATTTGAGAGCACTTAGAATCCAACACATTCTTCGCATTCCTCCTTAAATCCATTCTTTAATTCACGTATTTACATACTTTGCTCATCGTTCTATTAGTATTATTTTGGACATTGTTCTATTATACTTGGAATTTTTTGAGCCTATTTCTATTGTATTTGATATCCGGACAATAATAAAGAATAACTTGCTTTATGTTTCGAAGATAAAATCATATCGGTATTCCATAAATCATTCCTTTAAAATTTACACTTCTTTTACAACTAACAAAAAATAACATTTCATCTTTTTTTTTTCGTCACAACAATTAATATTGAGTGGAAAATAAAATTCTTAGGAGATTAACAATAACACAGATGGAGTAGCAATTTGAGAGCCTTTCTACAAGTTTGAATTATTTACAACATATCAAACCAATCAGATAGATTACTGTGAGGTTTACAAATAAGTGACAATGCCTTTGTATTGACAATGCCTTAGTATCATTAGTCATATCTTTTACAAAAAAAAAATGAGCTTAAAGACATGATGTTAGAGTAAACAGAAAGACAATTTTTCAAAGAAGAAACATATGATTGTGACAATGTAATGATATTTGATGGCAAACATTTTGGAATTTATCGAAAACAAAATAATAAAATTCGTTTTGTGATATTCTAACAAAATTATCATATTTTATAGAAATAATCATAGCATAATATAATCTGACTTGTATCAAACTTCTCGATAAGTTATTAGTTTCATAAATTTAGTTGAATCTAACTAATTTGTTTTCAATAATCTTATCCAGTTATTAAAATTTTATTACTTTATTTTATATTAAAATGACTGCCTTAAAAAAAATTTTTTTTTTTAAAATAAAAATTTTTATAAAACTTTTGCGATATCATTTCACCCAGTTCGTTGTTCTCTGTTAATTCATATTCCCATTGTGATCAATAATTTGATCTGAAATTTGTCAACTTTTTCCGGCAACTGTCTCTTTATGCTACATCGACCAGATTATGAAATAGGCGAAATGAAATTTCATGCTGGCCATTCATTACCGCGTTTAATGTTAACTGATTATTTATAAAAGATTTTATTTATAAAAGAAATTTTATTGTTTATCTTCTTTGTTTATCAATTTTATTCCATAAATTATTTTTTTTTCTCAAATATTGAATTGAATAATTTGACTTTATCATATGTAGACATCAAAGAAATGTTAGGAGGCGACGAATTTTCAATTAAAATCGTTCTTTAAATTAATTTTTTTCTATTCTCTATTTTAGAGTTATTTAGGCGATTAAATTTAAATTGTAAATCCAAATAGAAAAAACACAATAATTGCACTGCAAAATTATTTTGTCTAAGCCATTTCACCTTATGCTATAATTATTTCCAATGAAACAAAATGAATTACGCCAAAATGTCACGTAATGAATTATTTTTCTTTTTATTTTCAAAGTCCCAACATGTTTACTACTATTTCTGATAGCGCAAAGTTTATGAAAATTTTACGATAAAATATTTTATTTATAGAGAGAGGTTCGTTCACATGTTATAATATAATTACTTGTAAACAATCTGTTTTCTTGTTAACAATCTTCATCTAAATGAACTTCCCAGAAATGTCACTAGGGAAGTTCTTATACATCTCATAACCACTTAATTTTTGATTTCTCGCATTACATTCTTCCTGTATTAATTACAGTATCGCTCATTTTGTGCTATATCATTTTATTATTATTTTGCTAATAATAAATCTCATTACTAACTATTTATAATGGATAACTATTTGTATCGTAATATCATTGCATTACTGCTAAAAAAATTTGCATAAGTTAACTTCTATTTTAATTCAATATTTCGTATCAAAAACTTTTGCAATAATATCAAGAATATTTTCTTCGTTTCTTTCTACATATTCTAGATGATTATTATCTTATGTAAGTGTTCATTATTTAACAGAAATTCTTAGAAATTCATTGCAGTCTCATTTTAAAAATACATTTCAATTTTTCATCTTCCATAGCTAAAACAATGACATTCATCTATAAAAGTTCCTTTTATTTCTCTGAAACTTTTTTATCATTTTCTAATTTCCAAATGATAATTAAGAGCAGCTGGCAATGAATAAAGAAATTATCCCAAAGGGAATGAATTGTCGAAGAAACTAAAAGAATGAATTTACATGTTGCAATCAATCAAAATTAATTGTATGACATAGTTTTAATATAAAAAGGTTTGTTGGAAATATTTCTTAGATATAGGATTGATTCATCACACACACACAAAGGATGGATGTTTTGCACAGAGAAAGTCATTTAATCAAATATCTTCATTTGTTTCACTATGCTTCTAATCCTATATATCCCTTTGACATTTATGCTGACGTGTACAATTCATCACGCTCACCGTTATTGTGAATCATCATCACCGACTTTTTGAAGCGTTTTTCGTTTTTTTACCACACACTCTTTTATAAGCTTCAACATTGACAGTTTCACCATTTCAGTTGCCAATTTTATCAACACATTGATTCCTTTCTATACAACAGTGTCAATCCATTTGATAAGATTCTTCATTCATCACAAATAAAGCTATTTGTATTTGTATTCTCTAAGGAAGTTTTTACCATAATCGTCTGCGTCACGTTTTTACGAGTCATCGTCCGTGTCACGTAGCGTCGACAATCTTCTCGAAAGAAAGGTAATATTTTTTATGACTTTTTGCATCATTTGGAAGCGAATATTTTTGACTAAACGAAAATGCTGTTAGTATCGAAAAAAGAAAATTTGTTTCTTCCTTTGAAACCATAAATGAGTAAGTTTAGGTATTTGAAATAGGTTGAAGGCTTCGGAATGTAGGAAGAATAGTTGCCTGTAGTAAAAGGGCCTATAATTCGTTGTAGAGAAAAAAAAACTAAAATGAAGTGAGATCATCCTTTTATAATAAATTTGTTTACTTGATTAATCAAATCACGTAGAATAAATATCATGAAAGTTACATATGAGATCAAAGGGATAGCGTAATGGAAACGAAGGATTTTATAATTTGTGTGCTCAAAATATGGAACACTAAAAAATCCTGCATTTTATAAAAATAGAGAGATCATAAGACGAAACAGTCATGAAGGAGGACGTGGAAGCTTTGATTTTTACAATAGAATTTAAAAATTTTTTAAATGCAAAGATGACATTTTCATTTTCCGAACATTTTCCCATAGATCTTATTTTTGCTATCAAATGTACAAAATTTGGAAAACGCAAAAATAAATCTGTTTGTGACAGTTTGGGATAAGTCTTGTGACATAGGAAAGAAATTGCAAACATAAATTTACTCATCTTAGAGTCAAATAATTTTATTGTACAATTACTTTAGTTTTTCACGACACTTAATCCCAATGTAATCATTTCAAACTTTTAGTACCTTTTAAATACGTTGGAATAACCGAAATAATTTTTTATTATAATTCCATTTCATAATAAAGAAATAACTTTTCTCGGAACAATCACAATACTTTGTTCTTTCTGGTTTTTAATGAACAAGTATAATTTATTGGTCATGCTCTGATTATTGGGATTCTTATAAACAGTCTTACTGTATTATGGTAAACGATCTATAAGCAATAGAAATCAGTGAAGTTCATTCTGGTAACTTCGAAATTGTAATCCTTGTTTATTTGCAGTCTTCATCATTTAACATCAAACTAATCGCTGAGTAGATTGTACTCGACTATAATCTCAATGAAAATACAGAAATTTTTCTTTATAATTATTGACAACAAAGGCATGATCATAATTCCTTCATTAGCAAGAAGGAAACTTCTAATACCGTCTATATTGATTAAACAAAATAAAGTAACATATTTCACTATAAAAATATCATAAGCATCACATTCTTAATTTTATCATCGTTACTTTCCTCAATTATGCTAGCACGTAACCAATGTGTGATTGTTTTCATTAATTCGTTGAAGTTGTTGTTCATAAAATCAAAGGTGTTTAATTAAGTTTTTTAGATGGCCGAAACATAGTTCGTAATTGTTACTTAATCTAACTTTCAACTCTCCCATGACCAGTATACTCGATATCGTCCTTTGTATTTGATAAATTTTTTTTGAAATTGTCGTAATGCTTTTTCGTCAACATTAGCATAATGGATCTATGTGTTGGGAAAACCGAAATAAATTTATTGTTGTGATATTATGCTATTATTATTTCGATGAGATAAGAATGCAAAATATCACATGGTTCCCTTGTTTTTGAAATTTCAGGATGTTTACTATCATTTCAGTAGCCACAGGATTTATGGAAATCTGTCACAGTGTGGTACATCATTTTGTTTATGGAAAATCATGTGTTTAAGCCCATTTTCATAAATATGATTGATATTTATGAAAAACCTGTAACTTAGAACCATCGCATCATTACCGAAGGAGTATGTAAGCTGCTTCTGTTTCAGTTTTAAATTTCTTACAACAAAAAACTTTCCCGACAATATTACCACTTTGGTTGTGTTGATTTGATTGTCTCAATACACACTTCCAATCGTAAAATTTTTCCTTTGATGAGTCGCCCTTCATTTTCGTACATTTGAAGTTTTTTATTTATCAAACCTGCTTCTGAAGATTTGATGCCCATCGCTTTTCATATCGTGAAGAAATCGCTCCAGTTTCCCCTTAGTGGATTTGAAACTTGCTATTATCGTAGAGGCCATAGTACTTCATCGCATCTCACCCCGAATACCAGTGATCTACATGTTTCACAAAAATTGCTATACTAAATTAGTAAATTTTCAAGTTCTTGAATCTAAAGCAAATAATTTCCAACTAATTTTTCAAATTTTTTAAACTTGAATTGCAAAGGATAAAATATTGTATATATCTTTTTCTCTTGCATTTATCTAATTAAGGTACATTGTTTTATCTTTCTATCTCATTTTTTTTTTCATCCTTCTTTACTGCGGTAAATAGTTATTGCAATTATTTCTGATCTCCACATTCATCTTTTTTGTCATACATCACTTACCTCATCTTCTCTTTCATCTATACCGAAAGGATAATGCGGGAAAAGGAAGTGGATAGATCACATAATCTTGTTAATATGTTATTGTATTTTTTAAAACTACGTTCATACAGTCACACATGTCGAAGTGTCGTTGGATACTATGATAAACACACATATCTATTGTGGGCTCCTTGCATTCCTGCTAAAGTATGTTTTCATGGAACAAATATTTTCTAGTGGTTTTTTATTTCATTTAATGTTTGATGTTTTTGTAACAAAAAAAGAAAAAGAAAATTCGTTGCATATTTTGTAATCGATTAAATATGCTTGTATGGTTTCTTTTGATTTGATTAGCATAGATGACTAGTTGTGATAAAGGTTTGTTGATTGACAGACGAAAAATTTACTCTTCGATAATTTTGTAGGATAATTATGAGAAATTATCATTGATAAAGTCAATCATTTGGCCATTCTTTATTGCAGAGAACTCTTGATGGAAATTTATCATTGCAGAAAACTCTTGATGGAAATTTGCTTAAGGTTGTAGTTCAATTGGCACTTCATGAGAATTGTCCGATACTATTGAAACGAACTTTCGTTTACAATATTATAATGAGAGTTGATTGATGGTTTGATCATTGAGCATAGTAAAGGTTGTCGAAATTGAAAGATCTTTACAATTTTAAACATTTCAGACGATATACATAAAATGTGCTAAAAGATTGGAAGATCAAAATTGATAAATGATTCATCGCTTCGGGGATGTTTTTTTTTTACCAATTTTGTGTAATGAATTATTCATTTGACGAGTAATCTGATCAAAACATTCTTCATAATGCAAAAAACTATGAATTTGCTTCGTTTGTTCCAAGCTATTTCGATAATACAAAATTCTTTAATTATTTCGACATATTTCTATATGTTATAAAATTCCGGATTGAAGAAGCCTGAAATCTCCAAAAAGGAAAAATATGCGAAACTTTTGGATTGTTTATGGATATTTATTGTTGTCTTTTGTTCAATGAAGGAATCTGTACAATTTACATAAAAATAGCGATTCAGGATATTATAAATTCCATTAATTTTTGAATCAATTCAGTAGCTCCACCAAATTCATTTCCCAATTGTTACGTTATTTCTTCATCTTGTTAATTTATTCTTCCCAGTTTTGAGAAAAAATAAGCCAACAAGAAAAAGAATTGCCGGGTTAAATTGTTTTGGAAGTTTTTTCTTAGTTTAATTTACATGGACGAATAATTATATTAAAGATTAGTGGAGGATATATTTTTGATTATTATTGCGCGGTTGCAGTCGATGATAGCTGATGGGAATTCAACTCAGGTTGCATTTTATCAGTCGGACAGAATGCGAATGATGATCAGATTAAATGATACATCCTTCAGATTGCCAATAGTATGTATGGAACTGATGAAGTAAATGCTGCTCCAACATTAAACGAAGAAGATTGGATTGCGCTTTTTGGCAGAGATGATGAAACAGACGATAAGAAGGAACCAAACGAGAGTGATTCGCAGCCGTTAGCAGTTTTACATAAATTTAGGACATATTATCTCATATCCACATATTCGAACATATCCAGAAAAATTGCGTCGGATAGATTCTTTTGCAAATGTATAATGATATTGTTGGAGAAATCTATAAATTAGAGAAGCTTTAGGCTAGTATCATCATTTCAGGACTCATTGTTCCTCGAAGAATTCATCGTTGGATCAAAGGACGCAGGATGATCGACATCCTGCAAAACAATCGAAGGACGCTTTATCAGGTAAATTTTTATTCATGTTGAATTGTAAGCAAAGATTGAGATGACGTTTATTTCATAAATAAACAGACAAATTTCTGGAATCATATAAAACGGCGATTTTATCATTCTGATTTTATAGCTTTTTAGCTATAAACAACTGAAAAAAACTGACTTGAAGAATAGATCATTACGATTTTTATTTTTCCGTTATTTTAATAATTTAGTTTCAGTTTTGCAATTATAATAGGAGTAGCAGTCTTCACTGTTAATTTCAAAAAAAAAAAGTGTAAATGAATCTTGCTATCGAAAAGGTTTATAAAACAAAAAATTTGCTAGCTCATAAATCTATTCCGTAGTCCTAAATTATGAATGTTTTAGACCATATTGTTTGTTGTGTTTGGCATTTTAATGAATTGATATTATGTTCCAGTGGTTGCAATGGATTTATATATGAAGCGTGTGCAGAAACTTCGCGTAGAAGGTAACATCGTAGAAGCGGATGCTTTGAGTACTATTGGTTTTGCTGTTATGAACCTATTATCAAAAGTGGTGGAATCACTGCAGTCAGATGGTACCTTCTCTCGTTTTTGTCTAGATCGTGATGGATTTTTGACTGGAATGAAGCTTTCGATTAGTTAGCTGCCTAAATAGGATTATGGCATTTTGAAATTATTCAGAAATGTTCTCAATGTTTAGGATGCATACATATTGGAAGTTTGATGTTAGAAGCAGTAAAAACATCACTGAATAAGGGATCAAATGAATGGGAGAGTTTAATATTATGTATGGAAAGTATTCTTGCATTGGTTGATGAGGTACGAGTGGAAAGCGCAAATCTGGTTGATATGGAACAGTTGGTAATGGAGAATAAAAGGGAGCAGTTGAGTAAAGAGGAGCTTATAACGAAGGTATTATTTATCAAGTTTATACTATTTTTGCTCTTCAGTTAATATAGCGAAACGAATCTCTAAGGCATACAAGCTTTCTTGAAGAATTTCAAAAATGGAAAATATCTTTTGAAGTTGCATAATGTTAATGGGAAAGAAAAAAACTTGAAGATAATTGTTGTTTTGAGATATTTTATGGGTATCTCTAACTTTATTAAAACTTTGTGACAATATCCACTAAGTGAACTTCCCAACAGGAAACATCTCTTTGTTCAGCTTTTATTGTGCTGTAATTATGTAATTCATTATTAGTAATAGTATCTTATAATTAGTGGGATTGGAGTTGGTGATTACATAGTAAAAGTGAGGTAATGAATAATAATATTTTTACATACGCTCTAGATACTTGTTTTGCATTGATACTTTAATTGTATCTTACATTGTTGATTTCTTTGACAGATAGTATTACTTTATTGTTTAGTTAGCGAATGAGGGGAAAAAGCGAAAGTTGGAAGTTGTACTTGCACGAAAACAGGAAGAAGCTAATGAAATACGTAAACGTCGTCGTGCGATGCAACAAAATGAATCACATTCAATCTTCCCTTTAAAAACTGATCAAACAAAAAACTATAAGGAAACTTCCGCTGTAATAACTAAACATTTCATTGTTAAATTTGATTGAAAATGACCATAATTGTTCTTATTTTCTTTTCTATTGTGTGCTATTTCGTTTTATGCAAATTTTGACGTATTGGATGTATAAATTTTTTTTTTGTGCGTTCTTTTCTTTATCAGTTCCATTTCGTTTATTCACTGTTTCCAGGGAGGTAGAAATGCCATACTAATAATGGCTGCGAATAAATACAAAAAACGTAGGGAAGAGCGACAGCAACAGAGCGGAAGAATATCTCAAATCAGTGAGCAATGCGAATGCTTACCCCAGTCATATGTTTCAAATGTTTCAAACACAAGTCTTCAAGGTAGTGGTGGTTTTCAAAGATTTCAATAAAAAGTTCATCAAGTAGCCGTCAGTTCTTTTTAATCCACTACAAGGAGCGATATGTAGAAATAAATTGGTGGAATTATACTACCGCAGTATCACGTAGTAGGGAGTTTGTTGTTTAACTTTTTTTTTTATCGTGGGAATGAAATTAATTGGCAATTGTTATGTTGAATATTAAAAAATTGACATAATTTTAAATAATTTCAATGTGATAGTGATAAAGTGTTAATAGTTTGAATGTTTGGGAAATAAATTTGAAGATATTCTGGAACAGGGATTGAGGTAGTCCAGATATTGGTAGCGTCACATTAGATTTCAGTCTAAAAGTTATTTCATATCAGAGATCTAGATTAATATTTCAGTCACACCCATCTTGCCTGGTGATAAGAATTTCATTGGTCCAATAAGTGCGGAAGATTTAATGGAGGAGTGCGAGGAGTTGGATTCAGGCAACTTGAGTACTTTACCATTGTTTCCGGTTTGTTACGAACGTTTATTTGGTGTAGGTTATTTTTGATCACGGAATTAAGTTTTTTTTTTTGCTTTCTAATGAGTTTTAGACCGTAGATGAAGACGGAACAAATCATTGTAACGTGAATGACTGAATACTCGAATTTTTTTCTTTTTGTTTTCACATTGGCAGGTGGACACTCAATCAGGAGTTTCTGTTCAATCAAATGAACGAGTGAAAGCCATGTCAACGAGCTCAAGAATTTTGAATCATACATTATCAAAATACGAACATCATTAAAGGTGCAGGAAGCTGCTAATCATTGGTACTTACAACAATCACATTCGCTTGTGCTATCCTCAGAGGAACAACCTACAGAATGTCATGAATCAATTCATATTCGAAGTGATGTTAGTGATTCTTTTAATTAATATGAATATATCCTTTTCTTTTTTTAAGAAACTAAATGTAACCCTCCTTCGATCATCCTCTTTGAAATGCTTGTAGTTCTGTTTGACTATTTCGTGGCCTTTATTTGAGTAAGTTTCGAGAAATATTTCAACTAATTATTCAGTATTCATCGGACAACCAATTTCTTTTTTACACTTTTTTACGTCTTATTTCACTCGGAATAGTTATGCTTAATTCGTTGACTTGCGAGAAAGATTTCTCAATAAAAAAAAAATTGAAATTAATTTAACTTTTTTGTTTTTTTTCTTCACAATTATTCTTCATGCTCAAAAGGAGCAAAATTTTTTCCAGTTCCCTGTAGTAAGCGAAGCTAAATCTCCGAAACTTGCCAGTAACATTCCGAATCAGTCAATGATATTCTCACACTCATCAACTGTTGGCAAAGTTTCGAGTTCTGGAAGGTCTGCAGATATTAGTTCGTCATAATAGTGCTCCATAGATATGTTTGATATATAATTATTTTCAATTTTTAAACTGATATTTTCTTCGGTTTTTTTTAGTAACGTGATTGTATGGAATATAAATTTTTAGGTCTTTGAATCAATCAGCTCGAAAATACAGCAATTTGAGCTTTGTGAAGATTCGCAAAGGGAATGTTGGTAAAAAGCTA
Organism: Mansonella perstans; assembly: GCA_037074765.1. Classification (NCBI taxonomy): domain Eukaryota; kingdom Metazoa; phylum Nematoda; class Chromadorea; order Rhabditida; family Onchocercidae; genus Mansonella; species Mansonella perstans. The sequence continues at coordinate 65,623 of JBAMDO010000064.1, forward strand.
AATGAGAGTGCAGATGGAAAAGTGCAGTTGAGGAAAAAGTCGGTTAATTCAACGATTGTACTTCTCTTATCCATATGAATAAAAATTAATGAGTTTTTTTTTAGCTTGAGGTTTTACTATCTGCATAGTGTGCAGTTTTTTTTTTTTTTTTTTCAATCATTAAGTTTATATTTTCTTAAATACATGAAATTCTGTGCAATGCTTAACTCAGGGTGTTTTAGGAATGTACTTTTTGCTGATGAGAACGACTATTTTATAATCGAGATACCGAAAGCGATTGAGGAGCCTAATTCAACAAGAGTAAGTTGCCAAAGTTATGAATTGCTGTGTTTTTGAAGATGCTGTAATTTCTTGCTCAAATTATTTGCAGGATGCTATAGGTTTTATTGCATTTCGTGATTTTCGCAGGAAATATCCATCAGGATCAGTATATATGCCAGAGGTAAGTAATCAGAGTATTTTTTCTTCCAAAAGTTTGTGCAGAAGAACTCACTTCGTATTTAAAATTATAAATAGATTCTTAGATCAATCCAGAAGCGGAATATTTCTCACATTCATCTAGGAATTGAACAGTGAGACTTTAACACTTGTTTTGAATCTCTGAATAAAACGCATAATAATAAGCCGTTAAAAGTAAATCTTGATGATATCCTTGCCTTTTCGGTTTTTTTTTTTTTTCGTTTCCATTTCTCGCTTTACTGAGTACTTCATTACTTCTTCGTTACAACAGTACATCACTGCATAATGGGTTAGAGCGCGAAGTATATCTCATGCACTCCACATGAACACTTTTATCGGGAATATTATCAATAGATAACTGCTTATCCATGCGAAATATTTGCAACATTGGAATATATGGGAAAATCCTTAAAGCACAGGGTGTAAAAGCGATCTCAGTGTATTATTCAGTTAACTGGAAATTTTTTCAAATTGTTGAAATTTTGAAGTTGAGTCTGAAAGAAAACACTTTTCAATCATATTTCAGATGATCAGACCAATTTTACGACGTATATTGCTTGTTCATAATTTCAGGAAGAGAGGAGAAGGAGAGAAAGAGAGGGACTACCTCCTCGTGAATACGATTTTTTCGTAAGTCTGTTGATTTTTTTAACTGATAAGATAATAAAGATATCTTTATGAAAGATTAAAATATTTGAGAATAGAATAAACGATCATAATTTGTGACACAGAACTATTGATGTTTTGAGAGTGTTTTTCGATTTGCTAAAAAATTGATTCATGAAATATTATTTCTTGTTTTTTATTTAACTATATATAGCTTAATCCAACTGTTCTGCGATCAATTGATGGTGTTAATGTACGTTCCTTCTGTGAAAGCTGTGATTTCTTACGCGATGGTATACGCAACTGGTGTGTGTTTGTATTTTTATTATAAAAAATGCGTTTTTCTTTTTCTCATTATACTTAAATTCTCACTCTTTCTTCCTTTTTTCTTTTTTGTTTGCAGACTTGTTGTTAATTCAAAGTTTGATCATTTAGATGAGAGTATCTTTGATATTACTTAAATTTTCACTGCAATACTGAAATTCTCACTGCTTCTGTTTTCCTCTTTAGGCTCATTGTTGGTTCAAGATTTGATAATCTTAATGAGAGGATCTTCGATGTTAAAAAAAACTGTCCAAAAACTCACTTATCTCGTGCCAATTATCCTCCTGTTCACTTCAGGTACTTTTTTGTAATTTTTAGGGCTGATTGTTTTTTTAAATATCATCTTTTACTTCTGTTTCATTACAGTATTATATTATATGTTGTTGCAAGTTGTTGGTTTGATTCGTTTAATTGACGTAGGTGGATTTAGAATATTATCTGATGCTCTCACTCATATTTCTACTGAGGTTGGCGGCTTAAAGATTTTCTTGGCGGTTGGTGAGGATTGGATCGTGAAAAAGTCAATAATACCAGACGAATTCACATCATTCATAAAAAAATTTGCTGTAAAAATTGTTTTGCTTGTTCTTTTTTTTTTTATTTTGCAAAATTTTTCTAACTTCTAGTGATTCTTTTTAAATGGTTTTTATTTATTAAGTCTTCAAAAAAATATAGTTTATTTACTCTTGAAACTGTAATATAGTCGAGCATCTTGAAACTTCCAAATCACACTCAACATGATCCATTTTATTCTGCTCCAAAGTTTTTATTTTCATATTTTTAGCATGCTCTGCACGATCTTTTTATTAAACAGTACATTTTCAAACGTACAGAGGAAGTGGAATTCATGGATGATTTAGAAAAACTTACGGATCATTATTATACCCATGTCGAAATGCCAACTATCATATTATTCACTATTCCTAAAGCAAGTTCTTTATATATCTATTTATACAGCCTACGATAATCAAAAATTGCCTTTTGCGAGACGAAAAAATGAATAGATTAATCTTTGCTGTTGTTTGTAAAAGAATTTCCGCATTCCATGTGTATATTTTCCAAGTAACCAAAGAAAAATTGTGTCATATACTAAATATGTATGTTTTAGAGGGATGATCCTGATATGGAGATGAAATGTGAATTTTACAATAATGCAATTAGAGAATTGGTTCAAAATTGGGATGCAACTTGGAAAAGGTAATTTTTACTTTCTCTCAAATTTAAGCAAGATAGTTTACTAAGTTTTGTGCTTTAGGTGATACGTAAATAATAGATTACATCCGGTAGTCTTTTTTTGTGCATATTTGCGCAGTTTTCTGATTTGTTATTTTAAAATTTAGCTGAAATAGGTTTTCTATTGAAGTATTTCTTCTCCTTCCATGGAAACAGAAAAGAAAAAAAATTATTATTAGATTATTAGATTTTCTTGAAATTAAACATATTATTTCAAAAAGCAGAGGAATAAAAAATAACTTGTTCATTTTAGTTCCCACTATCATAGTCCTACAAAGCAATTCATAGAATTGAAATTAATTGATTGGCGACAAATATGTATTAGTGAAAATTCATGCAGTAACAACAGTATGATTACCGTTTTAATGAAGCATTTAATGGAAGAGTGGGGTATATGTTTGGCAGCGAAGAATCGTTGGTAATTTGTCACACTCTTCTTTTTTATGATATTTATTTCTAAGGTGCTGCAGGAAATCTCATTTCCGGGATAATTTTCTTCGGGATTTTTACAAAATATCGTTTCTGTACTTCATGAACATTGTAGATCTATATGATTGGTGGAAAATTATTTATTGATGTGTTTCATTTGATTTTGATTTTTAGTTCATGTCTGAATATTATTTGTTGATTTGTAATATTTTTTTAAACGAAATTATTAAATAGTCTGTTGACTTGTATTATTTTAAACGAGAGTAAATCTCGTTTAAAATATTTTAAGTCAACAGGCTATTTAATAATTTCCATTTGGTACTTGATTATCTTGCTTTTATAAATCTCTTTTTTCTTGTAGGATTAATTCTGCAACTTCTTTGTTGTGAAATCGTATTCCATGCGCTCTAGTTGTGATAATTATTAAATTTGATGTGCTTTATTAAATAATTAGTGCATAATTTTACGGTGCATATGATGAACAGTTGGAGCTGAAAATTATAAAATTGTTCTCGAGCTTTAGCAGCAACGAAAAGCAGTAGAAAAATTACATTGTTCTGATAAAAGTATTTATTCTTTCGAATCTAGATTGTAATAATATAAGCATTTATGCCCATCCTTGTTATTCTTGCATTTTTGACTGCTCATTTTCTGAATTAGCTCATTTTTTTTTATTTTTTTGCTTTTTAAAATCTCATTTCTGACAAATATTATTCAACACGAGATGCACTGTAAAAATAGCCAGATTTCATTCAAATTATGGTTATGTTGAAAATCAATGTTTTTAAAATTCATTTAATAATCTCTAAACCTTATGAGCGAGTAAGATTATCTTTTCTTTTTGGTTTTACCGTTTTTTGAAAAGAAATAAAGAGCTTGTGTGCTTGACAGTGTAATTCTTAGTAAGTTATGGGGTTTTAAATTTCTTAAATTTTTTTGCCAAAGAATTATTTTGAGTCAGCATTGACAGGAAGAAAAGAATGCAATGAGAACAGGCAGAAATAACAAATAAATGAAAGAAGATTAAGCTTATAGTATCAAGAATTATTCGGTGATAAGTCTAAATTAAATATTTGTTCGTTTTGCTCTGCTATTATTAAAGCTTGTTTGGTTTAAACAAATAAACAAAGCTTTCCAGATTGCCCCAATGAACTGTAGATTGCTGGCTGCTTCGGAATTCCAATACTAACAGCGATAGTTATAAAAATGTAATTATGCTAATGGAAATCGAATATTTGTTTCTATCTCATAAAATCATTAAAGAATAATGAATGGATTAAATCTGATAAAATGCAGAAAAAGGGCGAGAAGGCTGCACGGAAATCCTAATTAAATTAGCAAGGATAAACGAGTAATGATAGTAATTTAAAATAGTTTAATTGGTAAAAAGAAATTTGAAAAGAACAATAGCAATATGAATGACCTGGCAATGGGAATGAAAGGAAAACAATTTATCATTAATGGAACTGTTACAAACAATGAACATAGGTAATGTCGTTGATAAGTAAGAAAAAAAGATATGTAAGGAAAAGATGCTTGTTCCAATCGTCAAACAATCGGTAAATGATTATTGGTATTGTTAATGAGTAAAGCATTGTTACAATGTATTGTTCCCATTATCGTAGACAAGTAAATAAATGATAAACGGGATAATTAATTGTATTCAACGAATGAATACTTGTAATTACTAAATAATTAGCAACGATTTGTTAAACAATCAAGCATTTCGTATTGAGAAACTAATTGATTAAAAAAAAGAAAAAGTGATTTTAATTAATGACGAAGAATAATAGCACATAATTCTAATTATTAAATTACTTATAAACTAATCAATAAAATAAAGAATTTATTTCTTCAATCAAGAGTTTTCTTCCCTTTTAATATTTTCATTTCTCTAACAAAGAAAATGTGTCACATTTTTTCTATCGCACAATTGGATTACAACATTTAATTGCTTAAATTCATCTCTTCATTATTGTTGTTAATTATTTTGTTCCAAATTTTAACATTTTGATTTTGCCGAAACATTTATCAATTAATTAATTGTCAGATAATCACCTGCTACTAATTTGCAATTGAAAAACAAAAACAGGAAATAAAAATCAAAATAAACTGGGAAAATGGAGAATTGTTTGGAAGATTTGGAATGAGTTTCTTACTAAAAATAGTGCAAAAGAAAATTTACCGCTCGTAAAACTCACCGTACTCTTGTCACCTTTTGTCTCATCAAAATGTCAAATATCCCTTTACATTTTTTGCTTACAAAAAAAAAATAGAAATTTACGGAACATTCTATTCGTAGTGAATACAAATTAAAAAATAAAAAAAAATGAAAATGACACTTTTTTTGTTTGTTTAACAAAAAATTTAAAAACAATGACTTGTGCTTCTTTTTTTAGAAAATTTATTTGCATATTAGTCGAATAAAAAAATAACAGAAATGAAAAGAAAAGCCTAATTTAAAAATTTATTTAAATTTTATTGAAAGACATTTAAATTGTATAAATATTAATAATAATGATATATGATAAGAAATGTAATGAAAGAACTAGTTTTCAATGTCGTAATTCAAATTATTAGTTTATTAATTTTGCTTACGATTAATTATAATAAATATTTTATCGTTTTATTCCTTTCTAAACAATTTTTCTTTCTAATATATTATCATTTTTTCCCGCTTTTTCTCGGACTTTCAATTTTTCATTGCCCGCTCTTTCCTCGATTTCTCAAATCATTATTGCTTTGTTTATAAATTGCATAAGTTAATGAAAACTATGGCATATTGAAAACTACAGAAGCAAAGTCTACCATTTTTTAATACCCCCCTCTCACTCTCTCTCTCTCTCTTTCTTTGTCTTTGTCACTCTCGTTCCTATTTTACAAATTTTCCAATTCCTTTAAACGAGCAATTAATTAATAAATAGTTGATTTGCTCCTTAGAGAAAATATTAAACTTCTTGCTCCTCCTCTCTATTTCTCATTTCTTATCTCTCTCCCTCTCCCTCTCTCTCTTCCTGTTTTTTTATTACAATTATCATAGTTTGTTGTAACAAATGTCCCCTCTCTTGCCTTTCCTGGTTAACCTCATTTGACAGTTAATCCAATTACTAATTTAATTTATTAATTTAATTTGAACAATTAACTTGATCCTTTCTTTATCATTTCAATTTAATCTATAGTCTTTGTGATGAAATGATTGTATTTTTCTTTTTCCTTAATTAAAATTAATTGCTAGTAAAAATAAATGAATTGATCAAATTGAGTTTCCTTTTTATTAATAAAAATTTAATTAAAATTGCTTTTTTCTTACTGATATTAAAATATGAATAAATTAAAATTCCTTGAAAAAATAAACAAAAAATTTAGAAATATTAACCACAAGCATTCTATTTACAATAATTAATTTAGTGTTAATTTTCCAGTAAACATGCAATTTATTTGGATGACAATTTTAATTAGTATTACAAAATTGTTTGCTGACAAGCAACTGTCAGTTAATTTGCTTTAATGTTTGTTTACAATTGCATATTTACATTTTTAAACAAATATTTTACTAAACATTCGAAATTTTCATCTTTTACTTCTCGTTCATTCATTTTCGATTTGTCAGTTAATTAATTTACTTGAATTAAAGCTTGATTAATTATGGCATATTTTTACAATTTTAAAAGTAATGAATGTTAAATGAGGGAGATAACAACGTGTCCTTGATTGATTATAACCTATCAAGCTTCGGTAAATCTGGAGAAATTTATTTATCATGTTACTGATATATTTTATGTCATCACTTCAAGTCGCATATACAAGGTGTGCCATTTCTGTTTTAACTTTTAAATTTTCAATCAGGCCAATTATGCGTCGCAAATTAAATTTTTTTAAGACATATAACTTGATGTATCGAATATTCTTGAGAAAATCAAAAATAAATCATAATTTTAGGTATACACGACCAAATTTTGATTTCAACAGATACCACAGTTTAGAAGAATATGAAAATTATTTGGAAAGTATAACAAAAGCATTTCCGAATATAGCTCAGTTACAGGTTATTGGGCTTACACGTGAAAAACGGCGATTACTTTGTTTAAAGGTTTTGATAAAAATTTTTTGAAAAAAAGCTGTTAGAATATTTGAAATTGAACGAAATTTTAGCCTTCACCGATTTAACATCATTTTTGTTTTCCCTTCCGTCTCATTTATTATTTCAAATAATAAAAAGAAAAAAAAAGAGGAGGAAAAAATTTTTTATAAATTTTATATGCTACAGCAAAATTATTTGTATCCCATAAAAATTGTCCTTCAAAATTATAATATTTATCATCAGTAAGTTAAATTTGATTATTTTCCAACTTTTTTTTCTTTTTTTTTTAAAATTGTAAAATTTTGATTGGTTTAAAACAATTAGAAAAAAAGATAGAAAGGAAGGGAAGAAAAGATGAAAATTGATAAGAGAGAAGAAGAGCTTTGGGCAACGGAAATTTTGAGTAAATCATTGAAAAGGAAGTAATGGGTACGAAGGACATTGTGGAAAAAAAGATGATGAAAAGAAAGCGAAGAAGGTTAATTAAAATCTGCATGCTTCAAATTTTGATTTAAAATTTTATTGCCGATTATTTTTTGTATTCATAATCAATTACACTTTATGATCGGTAATCCAATACGGGGAAAAGAAAAACGTATCGTATGGATTGATGGCGGTAATCATGCTCGGGAATGGCCAGCATTTCATACGGCTACATTTTTCATTAACAAGGTAATATTTTGGTAGATATGCTTTCACATAACAACAACAATAATGATAATGATAGGAAAAATTGTAATAATCATAATGATGATAATAATAATAATAATGCGAGCAACAAAAATAATAATTGTAATAATGATAAAAATAACAAAAACTAGGGATGGAAATTTTATTTAAATACTTTTTAACTGGGGATTGAAATTTCATTTAAATACTTTTTGTCAGTAAATATAAAAAATACGACTAAAATTCATAACAATCAGAATGTGTGTTCTTACAGCTTGTAACAGAATATGGGAAAGATCCGGAAATTACGAGATATATTGATAAATTGAACTTTTACATACTTCCAATACTTAATCCGGATGGTTTTGCATTTTCTCGTACATCTAAATCTGTTTTGGTTTGTTTTTGGAATATTTTATTTTAGACGAAAATTTAATCTTCAAGTGAAGCATTTATAAATTATAAAAGTTAATTAAAAGATGTGGATAAATTTCAGATGCACATAGTGCAAACATTTAGTTTAATTTATTGCACTGATTAGAATTGTTTCTTCAATTCTTGTTCAACTAAAAATGAATTTCGGATTAATCAAAATAGCATTTAATTTTCTAAAAAAAATGCGGATTTATTTTATTTTTAGATTAGACATTGGCGAAAAAATCGCGCACCGGAAAACTGCACCGGTAGCTTAGTGTTTCGAAAAAATTTATGCTGCGAAGGAGTTGACCTTAATCGGAATTACGACTTCAGTTTTCATCAAACTGTTTATCCATTTAATAATTCATGTTCAGATGAATATCAAGGACCATTTCCGTTCAGCGAACCGGAATCACGGTATAGCTTGCTTTAATGGTCATTTAATTTAAGCAAATATTGTTTCTTTCATATTAAGCAAATGTTGTTTCTTTCATACATTCAATATTACTATAAAATAATAATTTAAGATCATTAAAGTTAAACTTTTTAAAGTTTCAACCATTTTGAAATTTTTATTTATTCTTTTTTCTAAATTATTTAGAGCTGTACGCGATTTCATCACATCAAATGAGTTACGAAATAAAACGGATGCAGTTATAAGTATACATACCCACGGGCAACTTATCATCCTTCCATATAACCATCGCCGTAAAACATATCCTACCGATTATGCTCAATTGGTTTAACTTCAAAAATTAAAGCTTTAACTTTTTAAGAAATCAAAAATTTATTTAAAAATAAAAATGAATTCATTCGTCCTGTTATAAATTAAAATTCTATAAAATTTGTATTGAAATTTTTTTTCTAACTGTAAGTTTATAAAAAATTTATGCTGAAAATTTTATTCCTAATTTTCTCTTAATTAAATTAATAACTTCATAATACAGATGGCTGTAGCTCAAAAGGCGAAAAATGCAATAAAAGAGCTTAGTGGACATGAATATGATGTTGGTACTGCTGCTGATCTGCTTGGTAACATTTAGATCAATGATTTTATAATAATTAATTAATAATTTACTTCGAACTTCAAAAATTTTGTTAATTTTCTTAAAGATTTTGGCGACATATATTTTTTCGTCGCATCATTATAACTGTTTAATAATATAACATTAGTGATTGTCTCAATGATTATTTGATAATATTTGTTTCTTTTATAATGATTATTCTTTAAGTTTTAATCACTAATTATATAAATCATTTGCCAATTATTTTATTAAAGCAATTAAACTATAACTCTTAAAAAGGATTACAAAAATAATAGCAATTCCATATCGTTCATGTTGTAAAACATATTTCCTACCTATTTATAATTCAAACGATATTTATGATTTCAATGTCATATTAAAATTAGAGATAAAATTAGACTGAGGAAAAAATAAAAGAAATTGAGATCAGAAGCTTATCGGAAAGCAGAGTAAATTCGAAAAATTTTCAGGTCCAGCAACTGGTAGTGCAACGGATTGGATTAAACGGAATACGAATATCAAATATGTTTATGTATTTGAATTACCACCAGCATATACATGTATCCTTTCACAGAAAAATATTACAGTTACTTCTGATTAAATTATTAAAAGCTATTTCGATTTTCTAAATTTCCAATCGCAACCTTTTAATTTTTTTTCTTACAAATTAAATTATTTTGTAATGATATAAATAGTTGCACATTAATTGGTCGATAACAATTTTAAAATTCTGTATCAAAATTAATAAAATCTCGAGAATTTAAAATTTTTTCTGTTATGAATTTTCAGCATGGTTTGCTTTTCAAGTAAAACCTCATAGGCTACTGCCACTGGCAACTGAAACATGGAATGGTGTATCCGTTATTATTGACCAAGTACTCCAAGACAATGCTCTGTAATTTGAAATTAATGTCATTGCATATCAGATGTCGGATTATATATTATATATATAATATTTATGACTAGGATATCCTTCTCAAGATTTTGCCTATGAAAACCCGAAGGATACGATTAAACATATACAGTATCCAGAAAAAGTATTCTCAAACAATATGCTATTCTCAAAACAATATTTCAGCATAAAAGTCATGTATACTTCAAAATACTGTGTCAAACGTTTATTTATTGCAATTTCTTTTGAAGTTAATGTCATAAGAATGATAATACGATATATATATATGTATAACACCTTTGCAAATGAATTATAAGCATGTTATGCACGAGAATAGCATACAGTGCAAAATGCCAGTACAGTATGGCTATTTTTTTTTTCATCTTTTTCCTCATAATCATTGAGACTAGCTCCTTTTTATGGAAAATTTTATGCGTATGTGTTTTTTTTTTGATTTACTAGTTTGTTTTCAATAAATCTACTTCAATTTATTCCACCATTTCAAAGAACTTCGCATTTTACCTCTTCTGAAATATTTGAAGAACAACGAATTTTTTTAATTTTAACAAAATCCGTTATAAAGAAAAATAAACAAATGTGAACTCGTTTATAGCTTGGCTTATAGCTCGAATGGAGCAAAATATTTCTATTAACAAAAAAAGTAAAAAATGCTGCCATACTATATGTCTTGACCACATTTACCTCATCATAATATTTAGGCCCCTTTGCTTTTTATCTCTTTCATTCCTCTGCCAAAATATTTGTGTTGCATCCAAAAAAAATTCACTCGTGCCTTTCTGCCTTCCAAAAAATTCCCTGATCTACTGTTTTAAACTAATTTAAAAAAAATTTTTTAATAAAATAAATCGTTTTAGAAAAGTCCTTGTTATCTTCCAACATATTAGAAAGAAAATATGGAGAGAAAAATAACCAAATAAATGAGAAGAGATTTAAAATTTTCGGAAAAAACTTACACTCAATTAACTGTCTTCAATTTACTTGTTAAAATTCATTTCGTCCTCTTCTTTCATTATTACTTTTTCAACCAACAAATCTACTGATGGCAGATAGAATTGTTTCATGAAACTAAAGAATGTGATATATTTATTTAAAAAAATCTTTTGATCGTTATAACTTGCTCTATGAAAAGTATAATTTCTTTGCAGCATTTTCAATAAAAAATTTCTGAAATTTGATGCATACAAACATTTTAAAATTTCAATAGCCAATCAATAGATAAAATTCAATTTTTTATAACTTTGCGAGTTTTTACAGTTTTTTTTTCAATGTCACAAAAATTCCGGATGCCCCTGTCATTTAATCAATTTAAAAATATGAAAAATAATTCCGTTTTAAAAAAATCAATTAGCTAATTTGAATACACACAAATGCTTGTCTGTGTGCATGTATGTGTATGTGTTTTGAAATCTTTTTTTTGAAATCAGAAAATGCACAAAACTATACCTGAGAGCAAATCATGATCCGACCATCCGAATAAGATGGTAGGAATCTGCAATATGATGGTGCCATTGGTAAAGGTATCGGGGGTAAACTGCGTAATGTTCTTAGATCATAAATCATTGTGTGTGTATTTGTATGTGCTTTTGTTGCTTGTTGCGCGATAAAATAGAAATTTTATCTGCAGAAATTTGCCGCTGTTAATAATGATGTTAATGATGTCATTGATACACACACATTTCATCTAATCCTAACGTTAACTAATTTGTTAATTTTGAGGAACTATAACGTGCATCAAATTCATTATTTAAGCGGTGACAGAAATAATTGATAAATTCTCCTGTAATTAATTTCAAAAAAAAGCAATGATTAGAGTTAGATGATTTATATTGAATATATGTCGGGTAACATGTATTTTTAGGATATTTTGAAAAATTAAACTGCTAAAATTTGAAATATGGCAAAATATATATTAATATAATAGAAAGAAACGTAAAATGAAAATTTTTTTTTCATTTTTGAATTGAATTTTTCGAACATTTTTTTTGAAATTACTGTTTAATTTGAATAAATGATAATTAATTGAAACTTTTTTTGTATTCCAATCTCAAAACAAAAATTAAATTTTCAAGAAAAAGGAAAAATTTTTTAAAATTTTACATGTTATATACATTTATATTTATATATATATATATGTTCAATAATTATTTTCATGACAATGAAAGCCATGCGAAATAATATCATAACAATTATCAGTTAGTTAATAAATTCCAGTGTGTAACACCAATAAAAATAATTTTGTTTCTATTTAGTAAAAAAAGTTCTGTTTAGTGAAAAAAAGGAAATTAATGTACAATTAATTTTAATTAGTATATGTACAATTTATATGTATACAGTGACAGTAATATTTTCAACAAAACAATTGCCAATACATGCAAAATTTTCTACAATCATATTTGTTTAATTTTTGCCTCTTCTATTCAAAAAAAAAACTTGTTAAGCCTAGCAAATTTTGGCGTTGGATGATATTCGCTATCAAAATTATCATTACTAATAGTAATGATAGTATTACTGTTAAATAATAATAATAATGATAATCAAAATTATGATGCCTTTTTTAATTTAAAAAAAAAAAAAAAAAAATGAAAATTATGAGTGCACGTAAAGAGGAGGATAATAAATAAATAAGCTCATTATCAGTTGGCCAACAAAAAAGTAAACAGAAATGAAAATTTAGATAACATAATGAAAGTTTCAAAGTTATGTGAAAACAATATTGAAATTTCTTTTTTCAAACATTATTTCCCATACTTCGACTTCGACTTATTTTTCTTCGTTGTCTTAGGCTACTGCGAAGTGGATTTAACGATGACGAATGAGGCGTCAATATTTCAAGCTAAAAAAGATGGATAAATTAGTTATATTGAGAACTGAGAAATGAAAAATTTCAGAAATTAACTTCAATCAATAATACCATCTTCCAAAATTACTTTCAGAGTCAGCTTGTTTTTTATTATTGTGAAAATTGAAAACTGGAAGAAAAGAAAGGTGATGATAATAAGGCATACTTTTGTAAGATCAACCGCGGAAACACTGATACCAGGTTTGATAAATTCCGCCATGTAATCTTCCTTAATATCATCACCATTTTCTTCCATCGTATCTTGTTCTTTTTTTAATTCAAGAAGTTTACGGTCTAATAATTGACTGAACATACGATACAATGCTTCGGCATTTTCATTTGATGTCATATACTATAAAATAAAAATTTTTTGAATTTGTTTAAAACTGAAATTATTAATATTTCCATTATTATTAATGAAATTAAGATATCAGTGAGCAAGTTTGAAAATTTTCCATTGATAAACGAATCCCTTAACTATTTCGAGCAATTCAAAATAAAAATTTAGTTAAGAAAAAAATGTAACTGCCAAATTTAGCAAATAATGTTTAAAAATTTCACGATATTCCTTAAATTGAAACAAGAAATGAATAATTGAATTTTTTTATGATTTTAAAATAATTTTGAAACCTTAAAAAATTCAGATTATACTAAAATAACTAATAATTCTCAAGAAGAAAAAATCAAAAATTAATTACTTTTGCAATTTCGGTCTTTAAATTCGACGAATCACTGGCATCAGAGCTTTCATCGAATAAATAATTCAAATTGTTGTAAGTTGATGTACAAATAGAATGGGATACGCTTTTTCTACAAAGCAATGTTTTTTTTTGACCTGTTCATGATGTTTAAAAGGGTTCATTTCATACTTGGCATAACAAATAAATTATACACTCGTCTGTAACTATCCATAATTTAGGCAATATAAATTGATATTTATCATAAAAAATTTGATAGATTCCAATTTTCTGATGGTAATTTATATTAGTATTGAATAAATTAAACTATTCCACTTGTTTTCAGGTGTTCGAAAACGTGATCATCATTACGCAACCGGACATTCAAACATATGAAATGTTGATAGCTAATAATGCACTAATAATACTAAATATGTCAATATCATACAATTTATATCATTGATGTTTTAACAAAGAAGAGACAAATTGTTCAACAAAGCAAATTCTCAAATCAGATAATAAATCCAGAAAAGTACAAAGCTTGCGACATTTTCTTGACATACAAAGTGTGAAAGAAGTAAGTAAGATCAATGGCCTTTTGAAAAAAAGAAAAGAAATGTTTATTCGGCAATGAAATTAATTCGGAAATCGGGAAAGAATAGAAAACTTACGATTTTCTTGGTAATTGAATGTTAGGCCTAATATCAGAGGCCATTTCCATAGCTTCATTCAATGTTATTTTTGTATAGGCCCGAATGATTTTGGATGTATCAAACCGATTTGGCTTTTGATTTCGCATCAACAGCGGCCGGAAGATTGTAGCATTTAATCGTTCAAAGCTAAAATTGCACTATTTTTCTTTCTTTTATTCTTTTTTCTCATCTTAAATGATGATATATTATTGAGTTCTTCATTCTTTTCTCTTTTCAGTTAAAATTTCCATTTAAACGAAAAAAATTAAATCAGTCACTTTTTTTGCGAAATTAAAATAAATATGTATATTAGCACATATATTATTCATTTTTAAGCTTCCATTTCAACTTTTTCTATTTTAATTCTATTTTTTAAACTTTTCTCTTAACTTTTGCAAAGCTTAATTTGAAAGCCCTCAACTGTTTGACGATAACATTAAAATAATGTATTAATATTTATTTCAAGAAAAAAAGGGTAAATTTCCGGTCAAATTTGAACAATAAAGTAAGAGACAGGAGAGAGCATTACTTCTAGTTGCGGTTGCAATTTATTTTAAAATGATCCAAGTGATATCGAAAATTTCAATGAAAAAAAGAATTTTAACCTTTCAATTTTATTAACTGTATAAAAGTCCTTCATTAATCTCGTACTAAATATTTTTCAATTAATCGATCAATGTGTTTGACTTAAAAACTGCTGAAAAATGGAAATGCGACAAACTTACGCATCACGTAATGCATGGTAACCCTTTTGCCCGGCAATATCTTCAACACCAGCCATTGTGTAATCGAAATACTTGAAATGATTGAAATTTGCAAGCTTTTCTGCATACAATGTTTGAAAAAATTTGTCAATTTTTTTCGCCAAAAATAATGAATTCAAAAAAGTTAAATCCGTGAATGAATTAAATAAATAATTTCTTCCCAAATTTCTTTAAATACTAAATTTTCAATGTGCAGCACGATTCAATAAATAAAAACATCAAATGCTATAATATTCATTAGGTTTTTTTCTTTAACTGAACAATTAAAAAGGCCAAAAATTTTCAAAATTTAATCTCTTTCCTATTTCATTCATGAAAAAGTGAATGTGCATTTTTTTGAACATCTCGAAATTCTAATACCTATTTTTGTTTAGTCATTAATTAATCAATTATAAAAGGACTGCCAATTGAATTTACCCGCATGTAAACGCTTTGTATCATCGTTGGACCTTCTTTCGCATTTCTTTCAATGTTTAGGTATGTCGCTAAAGGACGAATTGTTATTCCCTGTAAATATAAACTGTAACATATATATGGATTATATTTATAAAATTAAAAATTAAATTTTGAAACGAATTTTTTTACTTCCCCAATCTTTGAAAAGTTCAATATTCTTTTTTTCTAATAAATTTTAGTATGAAAAAAAATTTACATATGATTTAAAAAATTTTGGATTTGTAACAAGTGTGCTAAGTGCTATTGCGAAGTCTTATCATCATGATGTATATCTAGGAGAAAAGAGGACAAGCCGAAAATGATGAACTACGCAAGAAATGAAATTGGGCGAATCTTTTGCAAAGCATCCTCTAAATAATTCAATCTCAAATTACAAACCGGATCCCGAAATTAAAACTATCAAACTAACTTGTAGAAAAACGGTGAAGTAGATGACAGCTATACAGGCTGTTGTGAACATACTTTTGGCATGAATGTTATTCGGCATAGAAACTACCAGGCCGAATGCGATTGCTCCACGTAATCCACCATAACATAAAATAAACTGATCAACTCGAGTGAAACTTTGTTTCCGGAACCGATTCAGTATAGCGCACTGTACAATTATTCCTACAAAAAAGGATAAAAATATTTCGTTCAATTCATGAAATTTTGATAAATTTAATTTGTTCTTAGCAATAAAATTAACAGAAATATCAAATTACCACAGTCCAAAATTAAAATTCAACAATTCTGAATTGAGAAATTTTTACGGAAATTTCTACAATAGCTGTCAAAATTTTCGACAGCAAGAAAAAAGCTCTGGATAGGAGAATTTAGAAATGAAGTGATATGATATGATAACTTACCAATGCTTCGATAAACCAGACAGAAGATGATTGTTAGTACAATAAATGGTAGATCCCAATGATGTTTGCTAGAGATTGTTGACAAGCCAAGAAACATAAAAATTACTGTTTCACAAATTTGTGCCAACATCTTTATGAAATATTTAACAGATGTCGCAGCTGTTGTAGTAATGTTACCTTTAACATACTCCTTCATAGCCATACCACAAGCAACAATCCTAAGAAAAAATAATTTACATTTGACAAAAGAATTAAAATAAAAAAATTTCATGAACAGTTTTCGACTAACTTTGTTTTATCCATTTTTTAACCTTAAAATTTTGCAAAATTTTAATTTCTAACTTTTATAAATTACACTGAGTTAAACTGTATTTAAGTAGTGTTTTTATATCTTTGACAATTCAATAATTTTCTTGCGAAAACAAAAATTGCTGTTACTTTGCTATATTTCCAATAATTTCTGCTTAAAACTTCATTAAATAACTTACGCTAAAATGGATGAAAGTCCAAACATTTCACCAGTTAGATATGCCATATACGGTATTAGAAAGATGAAAATTGGATTCAATATTTTAACTTTGTCCGTATACCTGCAGAAATTGAATTTTTCCAACTTTCAAAATTCTTGTTCTTTTCATGTTAAAATTTTTTATAGCATAGATTATGCTTGAAATTAATTTGTTTGCAAAATTTATCGAAAAAGTTTGATCATACTGCACCGTCAAATTTGTTTAAGAAAATTTATCGTTTTTCGGTAAATTAAAAACTTTCAAATTTTTCAAAAAGACGAGAATTCAAGGAAAAAAATTTTAACAATATCAAAATATGGTTTGAAGTTTTTAAATTAATTTTTGATTGAAGCAAAGTTTTATTTTGTCTTTTTTGATTCGAAAATTTTAATTAAAAAAGAAGAAACTTACTTAGTAATAAAGCTAACAACAAAAGCGTAAAAAAGACCAATTGCTGTACCGCCAATGCCAATTACAAAAAAACTTATGCCACCAGCAAAATAATCAGCAGGTATTAATTTATCCGTTCCAATTAGCACAAATTTCCGGAACATTTGATACAGCACCTAAATGAAAGCAATCAAATTACGGTTTAGTGCCGTAATTCAAATAATTCAAACTTAACAAATACACTTAATTTTATTAAAAAATAGTTAGATTGTATTGTTCCTTATCTTTTTTGTCATTTTTGATAATAATGATCAAATGCCAAAGAAAGCCAACGTTGGATTTTCTTCGTGGATTTACTTTCAAATTATTCCAACTTATCCATTTTAATGGAATAAGTATGAATTATAGAAATAATTTAAATGCTTTCTTAAACTGCTAACATCTTGAAATTTCTTGCAACATTTTTTTCTGTATTGCTACTGTTGAATACTATGGTGATAAAATGATCGATCCATATTTTACGGTTGACCAATTAATTAATTGATTGATTAATTAAGGGAAACGAATAATTTGCAAAAAATAAATTACCACAGTGATGCCATCATTGAATAGTGCTTCACCGAAAACAGTTATAAAAAGCGTTTCATTGACATTAATCTCTTCAAAAACTGCTATTACAGCTACCGGATCAACAGCGCTAATTAATGCCGAAAAGAGGAAAATTTCGAAAATTGAAAACTTAATTGAGAACAGATTTAACAAGCCAAGGCCGTATAATGACGAACCTAAAATTTATATTTTTAAAACAATAAAATTATTCGTAAAAAGTAATATTGAAATTACTTATCGCAGCCTTTAAAATGTTAGTTGTATAATATAATCATTGTTTATTTAATTAGTATTGAAAAATAATTAACTTATTTAGCTGTACTTAACAGCTAATAATTTAATATCTCAAGCGTAAATGATAAAATCATCAATTTGCAAGTACTCTCAAGGGTCTATTGATAAGACATATCCGGAAATTTTGTGTTAGATGGAAAATTTCTTTGATAACACATTTGGTTGGTGAATTTGTCACCTGATTAGCAGCCATATTCGATATGTTTTCCGATATTAGATTTGATTAGTTGAGTTTATTTGGAAATTTTTGATCAGATTGTTTAAATATCTTCTATGCTTTTCTTTTCTTTCGAGCTTTTCAAAACGACCAAGTAATATACCCGAGAAATTTCTTATTGAACTGTTAAATGAATTTACCAATTGCTAAGCAATTCCATATGGTTCCAACAACCGCAAATGCCAATATTGAGCCAAAATTTTCAAACAACGCTCGATTTGGCATGAAATAACCTAGAAAACTCAAAAATGAGCCATGGCAAAAAGTAACTATTGAAGTGGCTAATTATAATAATTAAAAGAAATTATGCTGTCATGCGTTAATTTTGCTGGCATGCAAATTTTTCAGACAATATTTACTTAGAAACAATTCATTTGAATTGTGTGCATGTGTTTGTAATTAAATTGACAAGTAATTTGAACTGATAATTTTATCACTTCCGGAAATTTCATTTTCGAAAATATTTAATATGATAAATGTATCTTGTTGAAAATTTGATGAATTAATGAAAATGTTTTAAAATCTGAAATTTGATGAAAATTGAGAACTAACCAGCATCAAAAATAATTGGTGGCAACAAATAAAGGAAAAAAACATGTGCTTCAAGGTTGAATATTGAATCGCTGACATTGGATAATTTCAGAAGGAGACCTAATACGAGACCCACAATAATCAGTAATGATGAATCCGGAAATGTATCGGCGACTCGTTTCGATATTTGAAATACTACATAATCGTTCAGAGCATATGTAATTCTCAGCATTTATTGCTTTTATTAAAAAAGATTGTAAGACAAAAAAATTTGTAAAACAAAAATTTGCAAATTTTTAATTTGAATTGATATTTAAAATATTTACATATTTTGATTTAAAACCGACAAAAGTAATTTGGCAATAAAATTAAAAATGATTTAAATCACTATTTTTGAATGTAAATGCAAATCCAATTGATAGTGGAAAAAAATTTAGCGCTAATTTTTGGTAAGACAATTTTTGGTAAAATCAATTTTTGTTTTTTTTTGATAGGTACTAAGGAGATGCAAAGGGAAATTTTTTGCAACATATATTCATGTTTTCGTTGCAAAGACGTAATTCAACGTCACTCACGTCCCTGCAGAAGAGATAAGCAAATGATTGTGCCAAAATGCTTAATCAGAGTTGAAATTTGAAAAAAAAAAACTCTTTATTTCCCTTTCACTCTTTTTTCTTACTCTTTCTTCCTCGCTTTCTTCAATTAAATTAAGGAAGTGAATTCCGATCTATGAAAAAAACAAACCCATTTTAGCAATTCCAGCAAGTAATAACCAGATTGCAATAGTATATGGTTTCTGGACCTCTTCCCAATTGAATGAAACCACCTGAAGAGCGTTTTTGAAAAAAATTCAAGATTTGATCAAATTTAATTAAAATAATTTCTCAGACTCTAATTTCTTGGGTCCTTTTTCTTAAAAAATCATTTAAAAAGGAAAAATATAATTAAAGCTAATTAAAAGTGTATTTTAAGCTGACTTAGTTCTTGGTACAGTTCTTTTTTTTGAAATTTAAAAAAAAAAAAGAACAGAATTTGAAATTTAAAGCATACTTGAAAACGTCCCGGTGCTTCCTCAAATTGAGGTGCAATTTCATAGAAGTCTCTCCAGTTCCCTTTCACTTCATGTTCGCTAGCTGATACCAGTTTGAGAAACAACAATGGCCATAATAAATATGAAAAATCAAATGATAATTTTTTGGTAATTTCATTAAAATAAAATATTTTCTAATTATTTGTCTTTTTTCTTATCAATCTTTTACCTTACTCTTTCTATCTGCTTTTTTTTCTTTCTCTCCGTTCATTTGTTTTTCTTAATGTTTTTCATTACAATAAATAAATAATTGACAATTACTCAAATACTTATTGCTATTCATACCAATTGTTATAGACATCGGATACTTTCGATTGATGAATATTTCTTCCGATTCTTTCTCTCTCTTCGATGTATTCTCTTTTCTCCTTTCTCTTCTTTTCTTTCTGCTTCGCTTTTTTCCAAATTATGTTTCCTATGAAAAGTTGAAATTTTAATAAACATTATCAAAAATTTCCAGATTTGAACAATCATTCATAGAAATTATTCAATGAATAATATAATGTGAATGCACTTTATTTTGTCTTTCAAACTTTGATTGGAAAAAAGAAAAGAAGAAAAAAATAAAATAAATCCTAAAGAGTGGGAAGCAGATTTATTCATTGCTGTAAAACGGAGAACTATCAGAGGTCACAGAGAAGTTTGAAAGCAAATGTGAAACTTAAATTTAGATGTTCACATCGCCATGGAATGCAATCATGACATTATCGAAATTATCGATACAACTCTGAATAGAAAATATTTTTTGAAAAACTGATGAATTCGATGGTTGGATAAATGAAATTTCGATACTGCACCCTAAAATTTCTACTCTTCTCTGTATTATCGAAATACCAATGGGGCAGTGAGTGTGATATGAGAAGAGGGAGGAAGCTTGAAATGACCTGGATTGACCTCATGTGAATATTAAGAAAGAAAAATTTTTGAAATCACAAATGAAACATAGGTATTCGTGCTTGTCCTATATATATATATATGTGTGTGTGTGTGTGTGTGCATGTGCATTAAGTTATGGATATATATATATATGTATGTGAGTGTTTGTATGTATGTCTGAGATGTATGTATGAATGTTTTCTATTTTATTTTCAAATTGAATGAAATTATTTCAATGATACTAAAGTAAAAGCAACAACATTCCAATGATATTTAACAGTAAGTAAATAATTTGGACATATTTTATGACTACTGCCAATAATTAACAAATTATGTAAAACACACAAGCATCAATAATTGGTTAAATTAAATTGATTTAAATTACTTTTTCGTCTTTAAGATTTCGTTAAACATTTAAGAAATTTTTTAAAAAAAATACCAATTAAAATAATTTAAAAAAAAAATTTGAAATTGCAAAAGTTAGATAAAGAAATAAAAGAAAAGAAAAGGAAAATAATTTTGATTTTCTTGGCTTTTTTATTTTTCATTTTCTTTAAAAACACAAATGAAACTAATGGCGATGGATTTCTCCATTTTTCATTTTTTATTTTTAAGTTCTGAAAAAAAAAAAGGAAAAAAGAAAGTAAGAAAGAAAAATGGAAAAGTCATTTAAATACTAAATGCTTTAACAGAGATTTGATAGACGAAACATTGAAAAATAAAAAAAACAAAAGCACTTCTTTTATCGCTTTTTATTTTTATCTTTTCGGATTAAAAATGAAAAATTGAAATTAATTTGGTCATTGGTCATCATAATGTTTAAGTATTACATTCAAATTATTTACCCTTACGTGTTACGCTATTTGTCAAGAAGTAGCAAAACAACAACGGCATGATCAGTGATTATTTACAGAAGCCAAGAAAAAAAGGACCAAAGATTGCTTTCATTATATTTAGGAAACAAATTTTCGTAATTCAATTTATTTTGTTCTAAAAAAAATCTTTATTAACAACAAACAAAAGATATTTGATTATATTACATTACTTTGCTATTTCGCCCTATTTTTTTTTCAGAATCATTTCATATTTCATTTTGTACAGTAACTGCTAAATGAAGTTTACAGAATTTTGGACCAGTGAAAATATTATGATAGGTTGATAGTGAATATTATGATAGGTTTGATAGCGAATATTATGATAGGTTTGATAGTAAATATTATGATAGTTTGATAGTGAGTATTATGATAGGTTTGATAGTGAATATTTTGATAATTTGATAGTGAGTATTATGATAGATTTGATAGTGAATATTATGATAGGCTTGATAGTGAGTGTTAAATATTTTTCACTGATACTGTGGCAATGATGATGACGACTAAGATGGTAATGTGCATTTATTTATTGTGATGATTATTATCAGACTGATGATTATAATTTATGGTGATGATAATAATGATGACGTTCAGTAATGTGATAATGATGATTTCTATTGTGCTAATCATAATGATGACGATGGCAATAATTAATATTATGAAATGAGTGATATAGAGCATCGGCAAAAGCAATGATTAATGTTACCATAAAGATGGATGTTGGTAAAATAATTCATAATTTTCAGACAATAAATATCATTAATGTTAAATAAATTACGATAAATTTACAGATAAATTACATCTATAATAAC
The DNA here is from genome assembly GCA_037074765.1 of Mansonella perstans. Lineage (NCBI taxonomy): Eukaryota > Metazoa > Nematoda > Chromadorea > Rhabditida > Onchocercidae > Mansonella > Mansonella perstans. The sequence goes on from JBAMDO010000064.1 coordinate 88,255, forward strand.
ATTATGATCTTGATAATTAACATGACTATGATAAATATGATGATGGTGATAATTTATAAACAATCCAATAAAAGGTGTACTGAAATAAACGAAATGATTAATTAAGTGTTTTTGGATAGAAATTTAGTCCTCTACAAATCATTAAATTGTAAATTGGAAAATAATAATCCGAAATGAGGTACTCTTACATAATTGGATTTCATGATGGCTGTCGAGAATATGCGAAATAATGATATCATCTTTTTTATCACACTTATCAGCTTTACGAACTAATCCCTAAATAACTGATAATGTCAATACAACTGATCGTGTGACTTTTGCATTGATGACATGGCAAGTTTTTTTGCCTTATTCAATTTCATAACGAAACCAAAAGTAGATTATTTTTTTCATTATGTTAACAAATTCATGACAAGCATAGGGAAAAAATGAAGAAATAATTCCGATGAAAAACTTTCAATCCAAATAATTTTTTTCTGAAATTTTACTTCTACAAAAAAGAAAATTCTACAAACGAATGTTATTAAAAGTTCATGACAACAGCACCTTCAATTGAAGTTTTTATTTAGTTTTATATTTGCAAAAGTAAGTGTAATTTTTTAAATTTGTCCACTGTAACTATTTGAAATCTTCCCTTTGCTCTCTTTGTCCATGCAAAATTTCATATTTCAAATTGTTTCTTTTTCGTCATTTCCACAATGTGAAATTTAATTTCAAATTTCAACTTGAAATTCCAATTTTTGTCTGCTAAAAAGTAAAGAAATTTGTCGTATTTATTTGCAAAATTTGCTGCAAACTAAAAATATTCACATTTTTTACAGTAATTTGTTTCATTTCATATACTAAATGCCAAAAGAAAAAAGTATTCCATTACTTTATTTTGTAAGAGATAATTACTGTATAATTAGTATGAATAATTCGACATTTCCAATTCAAAGAATAAATGACATGCTCATTACATTGATAATGCATCAGTGCTAATTGCCAATGTTAATGAAATAAAAAAAATTAATGAAGTAATTTAATTTTTGACAAAAAACGGTGAAAGTTTTTATAAATTGTAAAACATTATTTGATTTTCTTTTTTATTTGAAACCAGATATATGACATTTGTAAGAATAAAATACAATAAATTAGAAATTAATTTTAACGCCTAGAATTTAAAAATGAAAGGTCAAAAATCGAGAGGTCAAATAGAGAGATCAAAAATCGCATAACCAATGCCAATGATTAGAAAATTAAAATAAATTTCAGAAATAAGCAATTCATTCATCTTTCTGTCCCTCGTCTCATTCATTTCTAACTTTAGCCCATTTTCTTCATTAAAACTTTAATATCAAATATTTCAATGATTTATGATAAGAAACTTGTTGAATTTGAGAAGTCAAATAAGAGAGAGAGAGAGAGAGAGAGAGAGAGAGGAGAGATTAGAGAGGAGAAAAAGCTAGATTAGGGTATCCTGTTGATGATATTGCAGACTGCGGAAGATAAAAACAAATATTCAACTAAGGAAATTAAAGTGAGCAATTAAAATTAGATGACTCAGATATTTTCATTTAAATTAATCAATTATTAATCAAAACAGATAAATATAACTTGATGTGTTATATTTGCATGTATTAATTGTGTATGTGTGTATATATGTATGTATGTATGTGTGTGTATGTATGTATGTATGTATGTATGTATGTATATATGTATGTGTGTATGCATGTGTGTATGTGTGTATGTATGTATGTATGTATGTATGTATGTATGTATGTATATATGTATGTATGTATGTGTGTATGTATGTGTATATGCACGTGTTCATTAAGTTAATTCCTATGAATTAAAAAAATCAAATCAAAAAATGGAAAAAACTTAAATGACATCTTTATAATATATGCAAAATAAGCAAACATATAAACAAGTCTGCGAAAACAAACAGGTTTTTGTCAATTTCCATTGCTATTTCATGTTGTCATTTATTTTTCAATAGCTCTCTCTTTCTTCTCTTCCTTCCTACTTCTTTTATTATCCATAATTTATAAAAAAAGATTAAAAATTTCATAATCATTCCCAAATTGTCAAACTTATGAAAAAATCCCAAGAAAAATTTGATCAAAATTCAATTAATGAATTTATAAATTTATTTATTTGTTTCAAAAGATAAATTAGTCCTTGATGCTTACTAATATAATTCATCAGACAAGAATTTTAAGCATTCAAAGTTAAATTTATCAACCATTTTCTAAATGTCTTCCCTATTCATAAATATTTTCGTTTTTTCATAATGATCATTTGATTTTGATCGATCAATTTTGTCAGCAACATTTTGCAATTTGGATAAAAATTTAAATCTTAAACCTAAAGAGTTTATTTTTTGGAATTATTTTTCTTTTCGCACATTTCTCCATTTTTTTAAAGTTAAAACTTATGTAGTGAGCGTATTTGTTGAATAATTTATCAAGTTGCACTTCACTGATAAGCGATATTTTCATAGGCCAAAGAGTAACTTCCCTCCTCTTTCGCCACGATCCATTATTTTATCACTTTATCGCTTATCAGTTTCCTCCCATCCATATTTTTTCCCTTTCAAATTACTCAATTTCATATAATTTGTAGAAAATCTATTAATAGCATACACATTAAAACTACAAAGGCTTTCTAATGAACGATTAGTCCGGAAATATTCGTTATCATTTTAGCATTTATTTCATTTGTTGGGAAAGAATTGTTTATCGTCTATTTCTTTTTCTTGGAAATAAATATTTCCAAATAAAATCACTCTATCCGGATTTTCTTCTTCCGGAAAAGGAAGACTCAATAACTCAATTCTGGTACTGATAATAAATGTACAAAGAATAATTCGATCATGTAATGTTTTAAATAGAGTTGAAATGAAATGTGATATGATATCATACTTCATCCGCTACAATAATTACACTTGAATTAAATTAATGCAAATTTCTTAAATTATTGTAGTGATTAAATTAAGTCTGTAAGTTCTTTCCTGAATCAAATGAAACAGTATTAATTAAAGGATAATTATTAAACAAATAAGCAACGTGCCTGTTCGACGATAATATTTAAATGGTATTGAAAAGAAAACATTGTTCAACAATTAAAAATTAACATAAAAGTTTATTATGCAAATGTTTTTTTTAATTTAATGTGTGAATCAAATTGTTTTAATGGAGACTATTTTTAGTAAGAAGAGTAATGATTAAAAATGACAAAAATAAAATTTAAATTTTGAATTTAAATTCAGAAGAAAAAAGGGACTTAATTATTAGCATAAAAGTAAGTTTCTGAGACAACAATGCATAACACAAAATATTAACATTAAATTTGTTGGGATGAAAGTTTCTGCGTACTGCTGAATATTTAAATATGCGCGAATAAATGAATGGTGCACAGATCTGCCTATTAATTAAACCTAATTATAAGTGTATAAATAAACACTGTAAGAATATTCTATAAATATGTATAAAAGTATACATTTTAAATATCAAATTGAATGAGTTATTCTATTGCAAGTATTTGGAAATTATGTATTACATATAAATTAATTTAGTACATAATCAATCATTTCTAGTAGTGTAAACAAGTTAGGAAAAGAATTATAATATTATGATCAGTGACAATAATAATTAACAGATTACAGTTTTACCTCTCCTTTTTCTATCGATCATAAGAAATAACTATCATGACGCTGTTAAGAAATAACTATCATGACACTATAAAAACAGTGCATTATGTCAATAAAAATCAATAAAAACATCATATGCATTATTTTTATAAATAAAAAAGCGCACATACTACGATATTATAATTATAATGTTACTATTTATAATAGTAATAATAATTAATTATATTATGATAATTTTGCTGCTGTTTCTTCTACAATAATTACATTGCTATTGTAAACAACAACAACTTATGATACTCTTGTATTTTTTATTAATGATTAATAACATCATGACAACAACAATGATTTGCCAGCAATAATGATAACTCATATTTCATCATCATTTACTATCGAGATTTGTAATATTGGAAAGAATTAATGCATAAAAAATGGATTTTTAAACATTTAGTGAATATTTTTACACAAAAATTAAAAAATGAACAACTTGTATTAATGCGATTAAGTGAAAAGTGTGGAAAGAAATTAGGCATGAAAAGAGAGTGAATTTAGTTTCAAACTTATTTGCATATTGCCATCATCGAACATTCCTTCTAAACGTACAGGAAATAAGTGATTGTTTTTTTCCCCAATCAAATGCTTGCCTATCATAAATATGCTATTCCTTTTTCTCCTTCCATTTAAATTTTCAACAAAAAACAGAAAACATTTGAACTGGAATAATAGTTATCATCCAAATTTAGCATAAAGTATTGAAAAATGAAATCTGCTAAAAGCACATAGGCACAAGCGATATGTTCAAAGACGTGAAAGCAAACGTGAAAGCAAGCGTGAGTAAATTTGAGTACTTTATAGATCAATGAGTGAAAAAGACAAAATGCATTCATCAAGTTGATTAAAACAACGTATTTTTTATAACAATAATATTTTCAACAAAAGTAGAAACAGTTAAATTGGAATGGTAATTATCAGTTCAACAGCAACAATAATGAATAAATTCACACTTCATTAAACAAACAAACAAAAGACATGAAAGATGAAGCGAGAAAACTTTCAAAAAAGTAAACAAAAATAAAGTTTCAAAAAGTATGAAATCGATGGAACAAATGTTTTTTCCTATTAAAGTATGTGAATAATTTGAAATTACCACAACAGCAATTTTATTTACAGCGAAAAAAAAATTGACAACAAAAAGTGAAAGCGAAAAGTTTTTATTTCAACAGAAAAAAAACACTGCGATAGTTTTGTTCATTGCTAATGGCAAGAAGAAATTGTTTCAGCTTTTTTTTTCAAAAAACTGCGAAACTTTGATTGATTGAACATGAAAATTTTCGACAAAAAGAAACTTTGCTTCGACATATTTGCTTGACAATTACCTTGTCAAAAAAGGGCAATAAAATTAAGGGATTTATTGACAGTTTCATTGCAATTTTTCAACTTTCAACTCGTTCCACATTTGCTTTAAATTTTTTTAAAAATAAAAAATGAAACATTTTTAATGGTGGCAAAGTGTATCATGATTCAAAAGACCTTTTTATGATAATACATCGTCGATACAAACATATTGATCGAGAAGAAAAAAAGTTTGCAGAGAAAGAATTTGCTGAAATATAGAAAACAAATAGTTCCCGACAGAATTAAGATGTTTTTAATTAAAATTTTTTTTTGTTGACATCATTAATTTTTAATTATAATTAGAAAGGGACAACCATAACGTATTTTGTTTTGTTTTTCATATTTTAAATTAGTTCATTTAACATGAAATTAATGAGATATGAGAAGAAAAATCACCTGGAAAAATTTAACAAAGTTTGAATGAAATGAAAAGGAAAATTTCATAATACTCTATTCAGTGTTACTGAAATGACCAAATACTGTCGTGCTGTGCAGGTATTAATTAGAACTATAGTGATCGGCTTACCTACCGATATTAATGTGCTGATGGAATTAACCAGTTTTAATTGTCGGTATGGACGGAATGAAATAATATCAAATAAATCATCGTATCTGCAATATTAAAATGTGGAATTCCGTGAATACCATTTATAGACGCATGTGTTGTTTACAAAAAAACTGAAAAAAAAAAGGAAATGTGTACCATATTAAAATTCATATAACCAAATCAATTATTTATAATTAGATCTTATGTACTGGTAAATCTATTGTATCACCCAAATTGCTAGATAAATTTTGGGTAATAATTCAACAGAAATCATTATTAAATGCATGCATAAAAATATGTGTTCAGGTAAATTCAACTAATTTATTGATAAAAACAGTAATAACAATAATAATGATAATAACAGTGATAACAATAACAATAATAATTAATAATAATAAGCAAATGGCTAGAGTAAAAAAAAACTTATTCACCAATGACGAAATGCAATAATTTGCTTTTGTTTCGCTGTTACTGTTGCTGCTTTGTATTATGCATTTGAATATTTCTGCTAAAATTTATAATTTAGCCTAAAATTGTTCTTTTTGTTCAAAATTTGAAATGAATTGATTATTGGTGTTATATAACAATAATAACAACAACAAGGGAAGGAAGAGAAAGAATTAAACAACAATTGAATTGATGAGAATTTACCTCAAAACTAAAATTTTAATTAAATGAATTGAATTAAGTAATTAATTTTATGCTTAAAAATCAAATGACTTATCATGCAATGATAGTAATAGAAAATAATAGGAAATTTAACTGGAAAAAATTCAAAAATAGCATTTTTCGATTTGACGGACAGTGATAAAAAAGCTATTAAAGTAAACTAAATAAATGTAAATAAATTTTAAAAAAATAATGAGGAAAAATGAGAGAAGCAGAGAGAGAGAGAGAGAAAGAGTTTTTGTATGAGCAAGAGAAAAGGTTAAAAAATCACTTTGAAATACATTTTTTAAATTTAAAAAAAGTGTTAAATTTTATTTATAATTAATCAAATTATTTGGTTGTGACATATTAAAAGGAAAAGAAGAAATGAAAAAAGGAAAAGAAATTACAAAGGGAGAAATTACATTTAAATTACATTAAATAATTATTTAGTCACTTTCTCTTTGTTGAATAATAACAGAGAAAATTGATTAAAAAAAAAAGTACAAATTTTTAAAAAAGAAGAAAAAGAATTGTTTTTTTAAACCAATTCTTAGAATGAAATTGAAATGATGCATTTAAAATGAATGTATAGAAAGAGGAGAATTGAAGAGGAAGCATTGAAAAAATGAGAATGGAAACGAGTCGGCCGATCGACCGAGAATCAATAGATGGCTAATTTGTCTCTTTCCCTAGTTGTAATTTGTTTTTTTTTTCATATTTAATTGTTGAAATGTGTTAAGAAAATTGAACGATGCCATAAATACAAGTGGCATTTTCATTTTATGAATCAAATTTCCCATTATTTTTATTTCATCTTTTTTCAGTTCTTTTTCATTTAATATTTTGATGATTTAATATTTGATTAATCAAGAGATATCTGATTAATTTAAAATATATTCGATTATTAATGAAAAGCACTTGATTAATTAGCTATTAAAATAAATAAATTTCGATTTATAAAATAATATAATCAAAAATAATTAATTTAATTAAAACCAATAAGCCAGTTGTATCATCTCTCACATAAAATATATATGATGATACAATTGTAGCTGGGAAACATCTTGAAATTGTTAAGAAATATTCAAACCTTTTATTCATTTGTTAAATTCATATTATTATATGCTATGAATTGTAATATTTCAAATGTTTTTTCATTTATAAGTTTCGTTGGTTTTATTTGTACGGAAACAATTGTTATGAAAGACACAACAACAACAATAATAATAATAACGACATAATATATTTTTTTTTGTTCTTTATACGTCATAATTAGATGATTAATTAAGTTATCTTATGATAGATTGTGATATAGGATAATTATGGCATATGCTTTACGATAATTATCATAATACTTCATTTGTTCTTTATTGATTAATATTATTGAGTGGTATTGTTATCAGTAAATTTTATTGACAGATAAAGAAAGCTTTGACATTCCTTCTATAAGTACTATATGATAACATCATTTATGACGTTTATGACTTTTATGACTCTTTCTACACTTGTCAGATCATTATCAGTCAGACACGTTGTTTACGTTATGATCACATCATTTTTTCTTGCTGCCATAAATATACTCAAATACACAGTAATATTCTCATCACTTTAATAACGAAACAGCTTAAGCATTTGGCGGATTAATTTAATTATAGAAATACTGCATAAATACTATTCATATGCTTTACCATTAACAAATACTTCGCCGATCTTGCATTTAGTGGAATGATTTTTATAATTCCGCCAAATGCTTAAGAGGGATCATAAAATTCAATTCAATATTCAAATAATTCATCAATCATACATTTAACGGATTCATGTAATGATGATAGTGAAAAATAAAAAGAACAATAAATCTGGATGGAAAATTTTTACAAACATATCGAATTTCAAAATTATTATCCTAAAATTTGAAATAGTTAAAATTGACGCGAAAATTAAAATTCAATTACTTATTTATTCATATTTATATGGAATAATATAATATCCGTTACAATTGGTTGCTGCTAAATGAAGAGAAATTTAATTAACTATTTCATTTAATCAGTTAAGTCTATTTACTAATGATAAGAAACGTCTGGTAATCTTTGCTTTTCATAAAGTCTCTTTGACAGTTTGTTTACATGTCTGTTTGCTCTTTATTTCAGCTTTATTTATAAAATGATAGGCAAGTTCTCTTCATTAATTCTTCCATGCACACAAAAATTAAGAGGATTAATAATGGGATTTAAGAAAAGATAAAAATAAAAAATTAATCCAACAGCAATATTTACAGTGAAAGATTGAATTTGAACTTGAGCAATTACTTAAAAAAACTAAAATTGATCGTATTACTACACAAACTAATTATTTCCTTTTGAACTAATAGTTAAAGATTTTGATTTAAAAACAATTCAATAGAACTTATTCTTTTTGAACCTTTTGTTCCCTGCTACAAATAAACCCATCAAATTGGACCTTGGTCAAGAAAAGATTGGGAAACACTATTAGATTTAAAATGGCATATTAATTTGACAAATTTTTTCTACATTAATGACGATTTGCTATTGTTGCTTCTACTAATCAATTAATGCTGTAGTTTTAGTGTTACATAAGATCAGATATTGGAAACATTTATGGCAAATGATGAATATAATAGAAATTACGACACAGCAAATCTTTAATCGGATTATTGCCAAATTTAAAAATAAAAGACTGTGCATTTGGCAAAATTTCCATCAATCGTTTTTGATTGTTCTAAAGATTCTGTAAATATTTCAATTTTCTAAAATAAAAGTAAGATGCTCGAATAATAGATTTAAATAGTTAAGACAAAAAAGTTTACAGTAAATCAATGGTTACCGTAAATTTCATCGATCCTGTTAAATTAAAAATAAACTTTTAATCAAAATTGGTTTGTGGCCGCCAATAAGTGTCTAAGTACTAGCGCAGTGAGTAGAAAAACAAGCGGCAATTGAAGCTTATCTGACATATTAATAGCTTTGACCAAAGTTTATTTTCAGTTCAACAAAGTTTTTTTATTCCTAAACTTATGATCTGAGGCATAAATTAAATCAAAGTGATTGGTAAGAAGTTCAGAATCATTGAGGTCAGTGGTATAGACCTCATACTAAAATTTGCCATCATTTTAAAGTTACGGGAATTTACAAAGTTAAACATCTAAACAGTTAGTTGTCTTCGTCTTCTTGTCATTTAATGATCAAGAAACACGAAGCTACAAACCAGAAGTTGACGAGAGTGGGATTCGAACCCACGCCTCCGAAGAGACTGGTGCCTTAAACCAGCGCCTTAGACCGCTCGGCCATCTCGCCTTCAACCCTACAATGCAGAAACTAGACTTCATGTTACAATGTTTTTTTTTATAAAATTTAAAAGACACAAAGAAAGTTAGTTACTAAACAAATTTGTTCCAATGATTCAGAGATATTTTATAAAGCAAATTGTCAAAAACTTTTCTTCACAAGGTTACTCTTAACGTTCTAATGAAATAATAGCATTTGGGTAAATTTATAATAATTGTGATTTCAAATTCTTAAAGTAAATTATTTCCGAATTGGATCAAAATTGGTAAGATTTCTGATTTCTTACTAAATCTTAAATTCTGAAAAATTTTAATTTATTTTAAAATCAAACGAACAAATTTTTTTAGTGTTAAATTCGACACTTTTATTTTACATATTTATTGATTTATTAAGCAAAATGATCGAATAGTTTCGTAGCTTTGACTTTCAGATTTCAAATTTCTCATTCTCGAATTCATTCTTTCGAAAACCAGAATACCTCTTCTCCAATAAACTTCAGTACTTAATTCTCTGACCTGACTACTGCTCAGATCGTGGGCAGTTGAGTAGCTCAGATCGATTTCCTTAAAATTTCTACATTCTCAAGATCTTCGGTCACACTCTTCGCCACTTCCAATTCCATTCTTTTTTATTCGGTTTAGAAAAAAATTGCTTCAAAACATTCAACTTTTTTCCTAAATTTAAAAAAAAATTGAATTTTGATATTTTAGCATTTTTGTCTCCTACTTTAGCTCTTACGTTTTTTTGAAATGATTGCATAAATTGTATAAGCAACCGAGCTCATTTTCTTTTTGCATTTTTAATTGCCCTTTTTTGAATGCATGCAATATTCCTTTTAATTAGCCTGTAACCTGAAAAAGGCAATATTTATTTTGCGTATTGCATACATCAAAACATTATAACATGCAATTTAGTCAATTGCATGGTTCCCTTTATTATAATTACTAACAAGTATAAAGAAGATGGAGAAAGAGTAAATTACTGGCAACGGTAAAAATGGTATTTCATTTGATCTTCTCTGTGATCAATTATCACTTCTATCGCAGATCATTATCGTAATTATTTCACTGCTATCTGCAATTTTATTCTGTAAAGACTTTTGGAAAGAAAAAGAAAGATGGAAAAAAAAAAGAAATATCTCAAATAGGCTGAAATTTTTTCATTTATCAGAACAGCAGAATATTTCTTTGTGTACTATAATACCATATGGTTGTTCTTAATTAATCTCTCTGACCAGAGGTCAAAATTGTTGGTAATTTTCCAAAATTTACATGGTATGCTTCCTCTTTCTTTCATTGTTTCTCATTAAATTTAAATTTCAAATTTAGATTTAATTTGATTAATATTTTTTAGGAAATCTGTTATCAAATATTTCGTTTAAAAAAATATAAATACACCTTGTTTTAGTTTTTTTTTTTGCTGTCAAAGAGAATATGACAAAAAAATTTTTTCTCGTGTTCTATTATTTATAACTTTCAATTCAGTTTAAACTGCTTTTGATTAAATTTTGAAACTGTTTAAACTCAGTTTTCATTTCGAACTCAATTTCTTAATTTTTTCATTTCTTTTTGCCTAGTACTATGGCTAACAATTTTATATTAATATGTTCTATTAAGTACGAATTAATTGGTTAGCAAGTAAATTAAGCTAAGTAATTTAATAGAGAACACTGTAAGTATTAATAGATTTCAAAAATTCCATACATTGATCATACCAGAAACAAATTTCAAAAATCCCACACACTTGTCATAATTGAAATAAAATCTCTAAAATTTCTTACAATTATCACCACCAGTTAAATAAAATTTCAAAAATTTTCGTACACATAAAATAACTAGAATAAAACTGTCTCGAATAACATAGATCAGGCTAATTAATCCGAATTTCCCTGCCGAAGAAAAAGGTTCGATAAGATCAGTCGTTTTTATCCATGCATTTGCAATTTTCAATAAAAGTTCTATGATAGCTACTTGAATTAAGATCAAAAAAAAAAAAAAAAAAAAAAGACAAACAAAAACTGAAAACAAGCTGAGTTCGAAATAATTGGATCTTAGGTATGTAAGGTCGAATTTTGTGATAGTTAAAAAAAATTCTCTTCGCAATTTTGTTGGTTCGAACAATATCACAACAAGTGAGAATGACAATCTAAGTATAAAATGGTTCAAGGTTTTAAACAAACAAATTGCTATATTTCCCATCCTAAACTTTGAATCTAAAAGTCTGTGGTTTTCTAGCAACAAAAAAAATTTTTTCTTTTTTTCTAATTCATAAATTTTTTTGTGTTTTTCATTTTCTATTTTTTTAATTATTTTAAAAATTTTTTTTCCACTTTCTCGATTTTTTTATTTCTCTTTATTCTTATTTTTTATTTTTGTTCTTAATTTTTTTTTCATTACTACTCGTTCGGAACAGCATTGAACAGAGGACGAAGACTTGAATAGAATAGCGGTTAGCCATATGAGGAAAACTAACAATGTCATTGGCCTGAAAGAAGAATTTTATTAATTTCTCAGCTGGAATGAAGAGATAGCGCACAATCCCTTCTCTCACCACAAAATCGAATCTGCGGCGTTTTACCCGTCTTTCGTTGATTACGGTCGCACATACCCTCGAGCACCAATCAGAGCATGTAGTTCCACTTGTCAAGTCTGCTAGAATTTAGAGGAATCAAATGATAATGCTTTTAAAAGTTTTAAAAACTAACCGAAAATTCCATTTCAAAATATTATCCTGTTCATGTGTCCTTAATGCATAATACGCCATCTTTTTAGTGTTCCAAACTGTCTGTTGCAGATACCGCATACCGAAAATAGAAATCTTTAGAAAACGTTACCGCACTATCTGTTAAATTTGCTGTATTATAAAAGAATGACTTTTATGGTTTCACTTATAAGCATGATTTTGTCAGTCTCTACATCATGGACATATACGGTCATTTTTAATTTTATTAAAATTATAAATTAATTTTAATCATCGACATCTTTTTCTTGCCTTGAATGAATCACCACCGTGTATAGTTCTGCCTGTGGCACTTGTAAATCTCTTCGAAGTTTTGCTCTGGAAGATTCGCTTAATCAGAGTTTTGCTCCGGAAGATTCACTTAATCAGGACTGAGTATTTTCGGAGTTATCGCCCAATGCTGTTCGCATCTCAAAGTTTTGGTTGTCCTTAATCTCCTAAATTGTTTTAACTTCAGTTAACTCATTAAACTTTTCAACTATTTAACCGGTGAAACTTATACTTTTACTAATTATTATTCCGCTGTACATCTGCTACAAAGGCTAAAACTTAATTCACGGAATGATCCTTCCAGTTCTATGCTGTTGATCGCCAGTTGGGACAAAGTAAAACAAATCAAGTACATAGTCAGTTTCTTTTTTAGGCCTAAACCAACTTCATGGAAAATGCATACAAAGTCAAATAAGGATGGTTAAGGTTGTGCAATGCTTGACAATATCATAAGCAACCTTGCTACCCTTTTTATATAACCATCAATTTTTATCTCCCTTGGTTGTTTGCCCATCGACCATTGCCATCCATAATGATCGCTAAATGTTTTGATATAGACTTGAGATTCAACATTTAGAGTTCAACTAATGTCATTAAAAATAAGACATATAGCTATTGGAATACTGCGCTATCAGGATGTACAAGTGAGCTAACTGAGCTGATAAGCATAAAAATATTTGTCTTATGCTAAAACAAATGTCTTTGACAAGACTGTATGAAGAGCTGGATCCAAGTGTCAAGCAGTGGGACATTAATACTTTTATGTCTGAGGCAAAAATGACTAACACACTGTCCCCACGGAAATTTTCGTACAGCTGCATATCAACTACTAGGGTGACCACTTGCATGTAATTCATTTTTTTTACTATTGAAGGCTTCTTTCATATCAACTTAGTGATTCAGTATATCGTTTTCTTTAATAGATAATTCGCCACCAATCTTTTTGATATTATCATCAGTAATATTCTGTATTTCCTTTTTAGCACTATGTTCCTGAATTTTTTCTCTTTTTTCATAATATCTCTATGTATATTTTTAAGAGCGACCCGCGCATTTTCAGCAAACTGTGCAATAATTTTACTAATCTTTCACAGGTTTCTTGCGTTGGCTCTTCTTCTCATCTCAGGCTCTTTTTCTTCCTCACTGTCCGGCAGAATGGTCCAATCTGCTTTGGATGGCCAATTTTCGATCTCATCAGTATTTTCAGGGAGAGGAGTCCACTCTACTCCTTCCTTCCGGTTCCTGAAGTATCAATTCCTCCTTCATTTCTTTTCGGGTGTTTTGCCCTTTCAGTTTCTCCAACCTCTTCTCCGCCTTCTCCAAGCGGATTATGAGCAGACTTTCCTATTGAAAAAATTGCATTTTAAAGTCTAGTCTTAAATTTGAGGAACCTACTGTAACTGTTGCTTCTTACAGCAACAGATTTTTAAAGCGAAAAAAAAGAAAAGAAAAATAAAATATACACTTCCACTATTTCCACCACAAATTCCTGTAATGCATGAAACATTACAGTAATAATCCAAAACATCGAAAATGTTCAAATTTCATACATATTCACTAAATATTCGTCACGTAAAAAAGAAAAAAAAACGAAGACGACGATAGATTCATATTTACCGATGGTAGATAAAGCACAAAAATGTATTTCCACATTTGAAAATAGCCATAATATTACTTATTACATGGTGCCAAACATAGAATACCTTGCATTTTCTCTCATCCGTGCTCATAATTAAACAATTAAATAAACCAAGAAGAAGAATTTGTCATGGAAACAATTAAATAAACCAAGAAGAACAATTTGTGTTGGAAAAATTAAATAAACCAAGAACAATTTGTGGTGGAAACTATTAAATAAATCAAGAAGAAACTCTACTCTGTCTCTGACAAGAGAACTTTCTTACTCAGAATGAGATGCAAATTTACTGATGCATATATGTACCATATAAGAATTACTTCATCTTCTTGTTCATCAGAGATAACAATCTTTGTTCTGATTTGATCTACTTATGTTATAATATTTTATGACCAATATATTTCTTCTTTTAGTTTATACAAATTTTCATTGTTTTTTTCAATTAAATGAATGATAAATAATCAAAATAAATATTACTTGTAAGCTGCTATTAATAGTGCGCTTATAAATTGAGTCTTCTTCATCGGTTCTTTTCCGATCATTAATTTCTGCTACTTATGAAATCAATGAGAAAGTTTAATATCATAATGAAATTTTAGAGTTGATTATTGCATTGTCGTAGTAATATTACGATATTATCGAATGACTTCTAAAATTTAAGTAATTTAGTAGTGAAGCATTGCAAATTTCTCATGCATCTTTTTTTATGTTCACTAAGGTTTGTTTGCATTGCAAATTATGCAACTTTCCATTTAATGACATGCTTGAATTGAAAATTTTGAAAAGAGCTTAACAACTAGCATTGAAACTAGTTCAATTGGCCTGTGAAGGAAAGAAGGGCAATGACAATTAGATCGTTAGACGTATCGTGTGGCATGCGCCGTGACGGAAAAGAAAATCGAAACTGTTTTGCCATGCGATTTATTAAGTTGATGTGTCCTTAGAAGATCTATTGAAGTAGCTGATTATATTTCATTTCACTTCCTTCTTCACTATTTCCTATTCTTCGATTCCGGAACCCTTTTTTTATTGTCATTTTTTTTCACTTAATATAAGTCGCTTTTGAGTTTTTCACTCCAAAAACTTTGAAAATATGTAAAGTTTAAAAAGTCAAAATATAATTGGAGTTTCGTTGTTTATGCAAAATTACATGACTTCCAATTATTGTTATTATTATAATTGCTGTTATTTATTATTATTGTTACGATCATTGTTGTTATTACCACTGTTTTTGTCGTCATCATTATTGTTATTATTATTATTTCCGTTATTACTTCTGATATTTTTCCATAATTTAATTGGAGATATCTTCCATTGTATATGCTTTATACGCACAGTTTCATTTTTTTAATTAATGAATTAGACCTAATTTTTTCTTTCCAATGCAAAGGCAAGATTGGTAAGTTTAATTGATGATGATGAATATCTGAAGGTCTCAGAAGCGTCAAATGCAGTTAGAGCTCAAAGAAATACTTCGTATTCCAACACACTTTGATTTTCTATTTTTTCCAAAAGAAAGGAGAAAACATTTTTTAAAGAGTTCATATATGTGACATACAAAAGAATATTTTGGACGGGAAGTCAACCGTAAAAGAAAACCGATGGAACTGACGTGTGTCAGGAAATTGGTTGAGATATAATACAGTATTCTTCAATGATGGATTCAATAAATTTTTCTTTTTGTCGACCGATCCGTTGTATAAATTCGATGAATTTAGCGGACGCTTGACGGATCCTCTAGAATTTAACGCATTTAATGGAGATTTAATGGATTCAATCCATCCAAAATTTGGCATATTCAAACGCCTCCGACAAATTTAACAATTTTTGCCGTATCTGTGAAAAAATGCGCGAAAATTCTATAAATTACTGAAATAGTTTATTGGAATCTCTTAATTTTCTGAATTTTGTTTCAATCTTTCCTGTCTTTTTTTGTTTTCAATAAGTAAGTAAAAGGTGAGTAAACCAAGAACAGTACATTTTTGCATACAAAACTCATTCATTTTAAAAAATCGAAGGGAATTTTGTTTTTTTCCCTCTCATTTAATTTGTAGATTTGTAAAATTTTTTGGGCGGAATAATCAAAGTAAAGGGCAGAAAAAGAGGGAAAGAATTCTTTTGTCGATTTAGTTTAGATTTATTTATTTTTGTGAAAGGGAGAGGAAAAAAGAATTGAAAGGAAAGAAATGGAGAAAGAAGAAGAGAGAGAAAGAGAAAGAGATTTAAATAAAAGGGAAATGATAAATTCGATGGTGGAAGGAAGAGAGGTCGGAAAAAAGCAAAAGGGAGGACAAACAAATTATTTAAAGAAATCATTGGCAAATTTTTTACTTTTTTTGCAAATTATGTATTTGTATTTTGTGGAGGAGAAATGTACATTATAATTTATCAAAATGTTGTTTGCTCATTTTTTTTCTGCCGAAAATTTTTGAAATAAATAACAAAGGAAGGGATGAACCGAATTCTTCATCAATTATTCTTTAATATAATTATTATCTATTTGTTCATTTGTTTATTTGCTTGTTTACTTGCTTATTCGCTATTTATTTATTTGTTTGCTTGTTTATTTATCCATTTATCTGTCTGTTTGTTTTTTGCCCAAATAAATTTCCACTTAATCTTGATACGTTTTCATTTTTTGTTTCTTTTTCCAGAGAATTTTCTAGAGAAATTGCAATTTAAATTTAGAACTTCCTTTCATTTTTATTTATGTCTTTCTTCCTTTTCATCTATACGTTTCAAGAATTTCAAACATTTTTTATTCATTCTTTTTTGTTTCTTGTTGAAAAATTTACTAGCAATTTTTTATGCCAAAAATTTTGCTGCTTTTTTTTTTTACTTTTTTGAATTGAAATCCAGAGTTAAAAAATAGGATTAAAAAGTGGATTATCCAAGGCTATAAATCAAATATTTTCCAAAATTTCGGAATTTCGTACGAAATTTCGAATTTTATCTTTTTTCTGCCTTTTCCTCATTCTAATAATCGTTTTTCAAATTATTAAATAAATTTTCTAATTTACAAAATTTGTACTTAATAAATAAGTATATAATATTAATTTTCTATTTAAAAACATTAATTGATAAATAATTGTCAAATAGTGTCTGTAACAGGTATTGAAATAAAGTATAATACATACTATCCCACTTTGTAAAACTGTTTGCCGTTTGAAATTTAATCATAGTCATTTGTTTGCTAACTTTCGATTCAAGAAGGTAAAGCAGCAGTCGTTTCCTTGGTGCAGGTAAAGGCAAAGGAAGTTAAAGATGGCCTCAATTTATGTTAGCCAATAAAAAATGAACAAACAAATAACAAAAGAAAAATTTCCTCTACCAGCAAAAATGATAGAAAATCCTAGCACTGAACAAACACTTTTTTTCACTTTAATTGAATTTTTTTATCTTAATTTAATCTGAAATACTTTAATTAGCAACCAAACAATTTGATATGAATTTGGTTCGAATTTTGGATTTTAAATGAAATGTATAAATATAATTTAACGCGCATATTTTGTTCAACAATTTAAAATTTTATAAATTTTTTTTCAAGAATTTCTTCACTATCAAATTTTATTGTTCAAACAATTGTTATTCATTTACATATTTAGATTGAAAAGCATGAGCAATTTCCGCCAAAAATAATGAGTTTTCTAATTGTTTTCTCTCAAATTTAGCAAATTTAATCGAAAATTATAATAGTCAACTTGCATCATAATTCCACACGTGGCAATACCTATTTTGCTAAAAAACAAAAAACAGCAGACAATAACAAACAAAAAACAAAACAAGTAATGGCATAATGATTGGTTGATTTTTGCTATGTAAACTTCCCCAAATCTGTTCATTATCTTCCATTAATTAACTAAATTATTAAAGCAAATTTCCAACCAACTATTTTCTTGTCATTTCTTGCTGACTTTTCAAACAAAAGTTGAAATTTTCAATCATTTTAATCCAAATTTTATTTTCAAGAAGACAATATTACATATTTTAAAATATGACATGAAAATAAGGAAAAAGAATACTTCACCAATTCTGATTATTGAAATAGTATAACATCACTGCGTAATATTCACTAACTCTCTGCCTTTTCTTCTTTTCTTTCTCCCTTTCTCTTTCATGAAAAAATTCATGAGGAAATGATTTTAAAAACTTTCTAATTAACTATAATTATCAGCCTATTTTCACTCAAAATAAATTATAGTTGATGCTGTTGATAACTTTCGATTATTCTTCATTTTGTCTTCTAGTTTTGAAAATAAAAAAAGAATAAATGATAAAATTTTAAAATACAATTAAGATTTATAAAATCATTGATTTAATTAAAGAAGAAAAGCAACGGAGGAGAAAATCAATATTCCGAAATCAATAATATTATGATGCTAAATTTAATCTCATTTCATTTGTACCATTGTAACAAATAATAACAATAAACAATGTTAATAAAAAAATAATAAGAAAAAAATGAACGAATAAATACATAAATAATGATAATGATGAAGATAATGGTAATAGTAATAATAATAATAACATGCAATTAATCTATGAATAGAAAATAATAGATTTCAATAACTTTAATAAAAAAGTTCAATTCATTGTTTCATTCTGAAACGATAAATATCATTACTATCCTTTACAACGCCATCACGTCATCATCATATGTATTTTCGGTGTCATTGCCACCTCCCTGTTCACAAATGGCATTCTTGTCACATATTGGACGAGATGAGTCTTCAGCAACCATATCGCCCTCATCACCGATACCGCCTGCACCATTCACTTCCTACAGCTCATCAACCTCCGTAACTTCGTATTTCTACATCTTCTCTTAACGGTCATCAACAAGAGCTTATTTATTTTATTTACTACTATTAATACTGCTACTATTACATGAACTGATGTAAATATTTTGAATACAAATACGAAAATAAGAAAAGATCAATATTGTTGACCTTGATCAGATCAGATTTTTGCCGCCATATATTTGTATTGTTATTTGAAAAACCGTTATTCAGCTAAAACTTGATTAGAATTCTATTATAATTTAATGGTGTAAAATTATGATTCAAAATTTACTGATTTTCTTACTATAACAGAAAATCGATAAGTTTCAAAATTTCCAATCGAATTCTCGGAACAAATATAACAATAAAAAAGTAAACAGAGAGACAAATAAAAATATTTTCAATGTTGTCACTTCTATGCTTGATATTTATTACTTTATCTATCGATTATTCAACGATCACAGATGCATATGCTGACAATGAAACCTTATTGGAAACTTATCAGACAATTGGGTAAGTTAATCTTTCTATTTTTTAAAATTTCTCTTTTCCCCTCTCTCTCTCTTTTTACATGTATTCTGTTTCTTGTTAAATTTTAAATTTCATTAATGCAAAATTGGAATTAATTAAAAATCGATAAACATTTTCACTTTATTTTCCTCAGCTTAGATATCCCAAATAATTTCAACATCATAGTATTTTATAAAAGTATAGTTAGAGTAAATCTCTCTGTTGTCTTCCCTACTAATCTCGCAATCCATCAGTGGAATGCACTTGTTTAATTAGTTGTTTATTATTTTCTAGAGTATATCGATAATTCACTTTTTGCACTCTTTGCTTAAATTTTGCCACAAATAAATCTTATAAACAAGAAAATAAAATCAAGTATTATCAAATAACTTGTTTTATTCTATAATATTTCATTATTTAGAATTTATTATTTAAAATCTGCAATATTTCATTATTACTTAAATTGCAAAATTCCAACGATTCATTTTTCGCATTTTGAACAAATAGCAAATTTCATTTTAAATTTTATAATTGACAATATAATTAAACTTTATAAATTTTTTGCTAATTTTAATCATTTTGAACAAAATGAAGGAAATGATAACATTTTAAGCAGTTTAATTATCTTTTATCAATTATAAATAACAATGGATAGCATTCAATTAATTTGCACATGAAATTATTCATGAAGATTATATTCCATTTGTATCCGGATACGGTATATTCCAAACACTTGTAACTCCTGAGACTCTCAGCAACTCTTTATATCGTTTTTTCTCGTCTCAAATTGCTGGGGCTATGATTATAATCTATGTGAATATAAATTCATTAATTCACAAATTTCATATTCGAGTTTTTCTCTAATAGTCCGGTTTCCAGTCTTTTTTTGAACTTCCGATTTTTTTTATTATTTTACAAATTTATTTGGTGTAAATATTAAAAAAAGAAGTAAATATGTTAAATATAACTGAACATGGGATTGTTCTAAATACATTTAAATGCCAACATTTCGATAAAACTATTTTTAATGAAATGGAAATATAATTTAACGAATTGTTCAAATTATGCACTTCATTAAAATCCTACAGTATCAGTGCAAAAAAAGTTTTGTTAAGAAATAGTAATTTAAAATTAAACAGCACAAGTAAATTAATTAGGTGGACGAATACACAAATAAACTATTTGAAATTAGAAAAAATAATCTTAACTTTGAAATTATTTTTCACAAATTAAAAGGCTTGCATTTTGAAATTGCTTCAAATTTATTTATTTATCTGTTTGTTTTTAAAAGCAGAAAAGATGGAATTTGGAAGGAAAAAGAAGTTTGTCGCTCTTCGAAGAAATGTTTTAATTCCCTGTAATTGAATTTAAAAACTATGGAATTGCTTTATATATAATGAATTAACCACAACAATTTTATGAATGATTTGAACCAAAGCCTAACGCTGTTGTCGTATTTTCAAGAAAAAAAAATTTCTTAGAACTTTCAAAGTTTTATTTAATTTCGCATTGACAATAATTATTCAAGTTTTTCTTCTTGAAATTTTATAAGTAAATTTTTTCCCCAAAAAAATTCAAAAAATATTTTAAGAATTAATAAATTTATATTAGAGTCATTTTAGCATATTGCGATGCAAATAATTTTTAATTTAAATTAACACATTTAATCAAATTTATGTAATTGAATCATGTTCTTCAGGATGTCTTTCGTTTCATGAAAAAAAAAGCAATAAATCATCTCTATGCTCTATTTCCAGAGAAAAATTCATTTTAGTATGAAATTCATTCTTGATGTTTTTTTTGGATTTTTTCTAAAAAAAATTTGTTTTAAAATTTAAGGAATGATAAATCATCGAAAAGAATTGATGGACCGAAACGAAAAGATTTGAGCGATCGTGAAATTATCGACAATTTACTTCGTAATTATCGATTCCCAGGTATATTATGTACTTTTGCGATAATTCTTATCGGCAAATTTGGGGGAAAAAAAAAGATAGTCCGGTAAAAGTGGGAAAATAGTCGAAATTTCTAAACTTATTCTAAGCACTTAAAATTCTAAATTATTTTGAATGTGCTCAGATTTACAAATACAGGTAAATTGTACGAAATATTTTAATTAAGTGATCCGGATACGACAAGCTTATGCTAATGATAAGGCTAATGATCTTTATGGTCATTTTTACGTTTTATACAGTACGGGTCATTAAATGCTTCATATGATATGTAATGAAGTAGTAATCATTCATTCGGCTATCGAAAATCCACACCGATATTTCCCGGTATGTTATGGTGTATGTTATTGTGGGACGTAGTCTGTTAAGCTCCTTCATGGCTTTATTCCTTTTTTTCTTTCATTTCTTCCTTTCTTTTTTTTCTACTTGTTCATTTTTAAGAACTTCTAGTATGACAGTATAAAAAATGAACTTGTATACATCTACTTCTCTTACGTGTATATCTATATTCACATATACATTAATAAAAACAATAGTTTTTTCTTTACTTTTTTTCTTTATTAAGTAATTAATTGATTAAGTAGGACTTTTGCCTTTCAGATTCATCAGACAATGTAACCATTACTGTACAAATTTCAATCGATCGTATATTGAATGACATGGAACATGAGGTAGCAATGATTTTAAGAAAAATGATTTTGAAAACGAAAATTTTTAACATTTATTAATTAGTACAAACACTATCTCCTTTTTTATTTTCAAATGAATAATTATTAATTTTTATTTTGTAATGTTTGGGAAGACGAAGAGGGAGAAAGAGAAGAAAGATACCATAAATTTTAATTCTACTTTTATTTTCTCAGTAATTTTCGTCACAAAGCACAAATAAGTAAATAAAAATGCTTACACTCTTCAAGGCAAATAATACCTTTGTGTTATCGGATATATGTATTTGTATATTAGCGCAATATTACGTACGTCTATGATGTACACATTTAGGCAAAATAGTTTCACGTATAGGCAAAATACTTATACATATTGACAAAATGATTACACAATGTGAGCATAAACTATTGAGAATGTCAGAAAATGGAAATAAAAAATACTTTTAATTAGTTTATAGTGTAATTTCTGGTTAACAATAAGGCAAAAATGGATGGAAACGCGATTGGTTTATGAAAAGGAACGACCGAATGGCGGACGTATCCGTTTGCGTTCAAGTGAATAAATTTCATTTCAACTAAAGTTTTAATATGATTTTTTTTTTTTTTGAGAAAAAAAGTAAAGAGGACAAAGAGATAAAATAATTCATATTCAATCTGTCCATATATTACCTGCTGGGAATTATTTGATTATTCCTATTTCTCAGGCTCTTACATTTGGAATCCATTAATTACAATGTTAAATGCACTGGAAGTTCGAACGATTGGAAAAGAAGAAGTAGAATTGCATAGTAATGGAATGGTCGAAGTAATGCAAAAGTTAATAAATTTTTTTTTATTTGAAACTTTCCTTAAAATTTTACAAATTCGAAAATGACAAAACGAGAAAGAAGAGGAAAAAAAACGAATGAATGAATGAATGGATAAAATTTCACCAAAAAATTTTTATAAATTTTGACAAAGTCCTATCCAAAATCCTTCCCTAAACTTTTTATTCAATTTGATAAATTGCCAGCAATAATTATTGAAGGTTGTTGGTGAAAACGATGGAAATTCACGGATTACATTCATTTCCATTTGATGAACGAAACTGTTCGTTAATCTTTCACAACGGTGATCATTCATTTGTTCTTTCAAAGTAATTAATTATTAAAAAAAAAATATATATATTGTTGAAAATTTAAAGACAAATAGGAATTTAAAGCAATTTTTAAGTCTAGCAGAATTTACGCTAGCAATTGAAAATTCTGATAAAAGTAAGAATTACTGATTGATTGATTGATTGGTTTGTCAAAAGGTGAAATCAATTTAAATTTCATTTCATAACAATTAACATTAATGATTCGAAATTAAAACTAATGAGTTCTTCTATTGCCTTTTTTCTATTCTTGTAATTTAAAAAAAAAAAAAAAAGAATTTCAGAAGATTCACGAGCTCAATGGACAGGAATCACATCAATTACAGTTTCAAAAGCTGGCTGGGGTGTATGGGTAGTACTTGGCTGTGAGCGAATTGGTAAAACTATTATTATAAGCCTTAGGAGGTACCTTTTTTTTGATTCTGGAAATTTCGAAATCTGAGATTTTTTTTATGTTGGATCAAAAAAAGGACAGAAAAGAAAATAGAAGGAAAACTTTGGTTCACTGGAATTTAATTTCAGTTTCTGATTTGAATAGAATGAGTCGAGTCTCCTGAGCTTCATTAAATTATTCTAAACAACTATCAAAATCTGATCGCTGTTAATTTTTTAAAAACATATCCACATTTAGTTATTAAAAAAAAAAAAAAACAAAATTCCTTTTTCCTTTTTTCCAAAATCTGATTAAAATGATAACTTCTTTTTCCTAAATTAATTTTATTCCAAAATTTCACTGCTATCATTCATTATTACTATTATTGCTGCAGATCAATAATGATATGGATTTGGACATTATACGCGCCAACAATTGTTCTCTTATTCTGCTCCTGGTTATCACTTTGGGCTAGAAGTTATTTAGCCAAGCAACGCTTTGTTATCAGTAGTACGAGTTTTTTTACTATACTTATCATTGTGAGTGTTGCATTTGATTTGTTTGAAAAATGAAAAATGGAACAAATAGAAAAAAAACATCGCACATTATTATTTCTCGATAATTCGCGTCATTTTTCTTTTTTTCCGAATTTAAAGCAAACATTAAAATACGAAGAAGAAATAATGTTGCATATTAAACTGCAAAAGCTCTTAAATAATCAAATTTCAACGAACTTTTATCGAGAACAAAGTAACATATTTTGAATTGAAACTTAAAATTGCATTCAGCTTGATAAATTAATTAAAATTTGCTTGATACATTTTACAATTAGCACTTCTAATAATTATCAATACCTTTTAGGTTATCAGTAATAACTGGTGTGTCACACGAACATCCTATCTGAAAGCCATTGATATTTGGAATATACAAATTGTTGCATCGGCATTTCTCATCGTTCTGCAGTCTGTTTTAATCAATAAGAAAACGAAGGACAAGCAAAAAACACCGAAACGAACATATGTAAATTATCGAAATTGCACATTAAAATTTCACACTATTCATTTCTGATTAAAAAAAAATTTTTAAATGCAATCATTACTTTCAAACTATGCTATCTGTTTACGAACAATAACAATGACAATACAACAATAAAATTATAACAACAATAATAATGCAATAATAATAATTATTATAGCAACAATAATTACTGTTATAGAACAATAATAATAATAATTAATAATAATAATTAATAATAATAATCAATAATAATAATAATAATCATAATAATAATAATAATAATAAACAATAATAATGATAATAATAATAATAATAATAATAATAATAATAATAATAATAATAATAATAATAATAATAATAATAATAATAATAATAATAATAAATAATAATAGTAATAATAATAATAATAATAAGGTGAACTTTTCTAGAACTTTGGTGATGAATGTAACGAGAAGACGAAATGGTTCAATGAAATGCCTTATTATGCCCATTTGCCGGAACGTCAACCGGCAGCTTTGATGAAAATTGCCGATCACATCTTTCGCATTATGCTACCAATTGCATTCCTGATCATTTACGTTCTTTATTTTACCTATTATGCTTATCTTAATAAAAGTTGAAAAAAAATATGTTATGAAATTTATCGCAATGATCTCATTTCTTGAGAAAAAGAAAATTTCAAAATTTCATGAAAAATTAAACTTTTCAACAATTGAAATAACTATTCTTGTTTCCGTTTTACTGTTGTGAATTTGTTTCAAATAAAATATTGTCTAGTACATTAGATCACAAGTAGCAGGCAGAATTGAGCACTGGAATGTTTCATAAATTCTATAATTAAATTATTACTAATTAGACAATTAGGCTATTATTAACACAAAATAACAGAAAAACTAGAATAAAAGAAAAAAAAGAGCAAATGAAAGAAGTTTGACTGATTTGCCATATTTATTTTTCATGGGTAAACGCAATGTCAACAACATACAAAATATATTAAAATACATTCACCAATAAGTCATATTTCCATACAAAAAAGGTAATGAACTTTATAAAACATTAACAGCATTGTGGAACTTTACTGTTCAAGCTGCTGTTTTTTAGATTTCAAATTGGCATAGATAATGGAATATTGAAACTTCGTAATGAAATAAACAATTGGCATCTTGAATATCATTCATGATTCATGCTTTTCCATCAAACGATAGCCAAAATATAAATAATAGCGCTCGTTATCATTTGCACTCAATTTAATTTTCGTTAGTATATTTAAGTTTTGAAAAAGAAATCAATATTCTAAAAATTCATTGCTAAAATTAATTTTTATCCTAAAAATTCATTGCATAAATACTAGAAAATGTCAATTGAAGACTGCAATATTTGTTTTATTTCGCAAGAAATCAATTCCAAATCGACAAATTACGTCTCCAGGTCACCAGGTTTCAAATTTTCAATGAAATTAAACAAAAAAAAAACAAAAAAACAGATGAGAGGTAACAATAAACAAACGACCAGCACAGTATGGTCATGAAAATCAAACTGTGCAATAAAATAATTAACTGATAAATCTTTGGATTTCAGTTCACATTGCCAAGAAAAACAGAAGGAATATCAGACTAAATGAATCACAAAATATCTCTTGCACCGCCTTTAATGAAGAAAGCCATGTTTCTTTGTATGAATAAAACATTGATAACATTATT
Source organism: Mansonella perstans (assembly GCA_037074765.1). NCBI lineage: Eukaryota > Metazoa > Nematoda > Chromadorea > Rhabditida > Onchocercidae > Mansonella > Mansonella perstans. The sequence goes on from JBAMDO010000064.1 coordinate 114,559, forward strand.
GAAATCATGCTTCGGAATAAATATGGCTACGATTTCCATGTTACGGATAGCCCTTCGTTGCTATTCCATCCTGAAATTTCAGCTGCTTCATAAGTAAGGTTTTGAAAGCCTATCTCAAAAAGTTTTATGTTGCGAGTTTCAAAAATTTTGATTGCATATCTTCAATCTTTGGAATTACTGAAACTGCCGGGTGAATATTTCCAAACTAAGTTTTCACAAACCAGTTCGACTAGTGCGATCAAACTCATAGTACATCTAGAGATCAAGGAGATGATAAATAGCGTTGGTTTTTGCTCTTTCTTTTATAAAATTTTCTTCTAATCTAATTAATTAAGTAGTTATTTGGAATTCTAAAAATCTTACAAAACTCAGAATAGAAATTTTGATTTTAGACAGAGATTTCGTTATGGAAAACTTGGAATTAAACATAACTTGTGCTGCACTATATGATCTATCACATTCTTCATTACGATGATGACAGCAATCGCTGGAAGCGGAAGCGTGACCAATTGAAATACCTTTTCTTATACGTTGTGGAATTTTGTACGATGGACAAACAGCAGATATCCGGCGGAAAAAATCTTCTTTTTCAACCTTAAACAAATTTCAGAATCTGGAAACTGAAAGAAAAGATGAAATGAGTTAGAATTACATGAATGGAATTAAAAGAATGCTCAATGCAATACATCAAAAGAGTACAATGTAAACAATGAAACTATTTTGTTTGATTTACTCACTGATTAAATATGATATGATTTTAACTAAATATAAAACAGAAGTTTTATAAAAATTTCTTCAAAATATTACAAATTTAGAAAATGCGAATGAAAATATGACAGCAATAAATAAATATAAAAATTATATACCTGAACAGATGCTTGTGTGATGTCGATCGATTTTAAAATTTTTAATACTTTCAGTCGTATAATCTGATCATTTGCATCGTCGTTCACCTGAACATGCAAGGATGCCACATTGAAAACAGATTTGAGTTGCCATAAATGAACATTCGAATAGGATATCACACCTTCGATGTTTAGAATCTATAAAAAAATAGAGATCGAATATTAACAATTAATATATATCGATATATCTGAAAAACGCTTGAATGTTAAATGTTACATTCCACGAATAAACAAAGATCTTATTGCTGCTTACACTGCATTGACAAAATTATTTATAAAATGACTTATGTTAATAAACTATGCATCTTGCTAAAATTTTTTTTCCTTCCAAAATGAAATATTACATTTCTGAAAATTTTTTCATTTTCCTTTAATATGAATCAATTTGAAGTTTCTTTTCCTCAATACTCGAATCAGTTTTGGAAAGCTTCAAATTTCAAAATTCATTAAAGTTGAGAAAAAAGAAACGAAACCTCATGAAGAATGTGTTCAAATTCTTCCTCTTTTTGGGGTGGTATATTCTGCATCAATGTAGCCATCGACTGTTTCAGTAGTGGCGTTACTGAACCAAGGATAAGCATCGATAGAATTAACGAGCATAACGGATCGACCCATTTCCAACCAAAATATTGGATCATAAGGGTACTGATTATCACAAACACAGAACCAAGTGTATCAGCAAGAACATGTAGGAAAATGCCTGTAGAGAAGCAAATGTTTGATGTTTTTACTTTTAAGCAATAATTAGCCAGAAAAAATTACTTTTAATATCCTATCTCCAATTTCATAATCTCCTTTTTAGCATTACTGTCAAGCTAACGAATTTTGTAACACTAACATTTCCACTACTATTTTACGTCCGTTAAAAAAAAGAAAATACTGAGTACCACATCACGATGAAAATTCATAGTATCGGTATAAAGAAATGATAGTCTCATTAACTAATCGATAAAAAACTTTTACAAAGTTTAACCAGCTATTAAGAATATATTAATGGCTATATATAGCAAATTCAATTATTAAAATCCGCTTTTGTCTGCAATGAAAATCAAATTAAATTCTCAAATAGCAAATGTCTCACTTGTTAATAATATTTTAGGACCTCCTATACTTTGAAATATCAAATAGTTTAACCTTGCATATTAGCATTTGCTTCTCCATGTGAATGAGAATGTGAATGTGAATGTGAATGTGAATGTGAATGTGAATGTGAGACACCATTATGCGAATGACCGCCATCATCACCATGAGAGTGCGCATGTGTTGCACCGTGAAATGCGAACATACCAAATATATTAATTATTAAACCAGCAACTGCTACTATCTAAATCAAATATACACTAAAAACTATGGTAGCTTAATTTACAAAGAGATTAAATTAAATGATTTCAACGATTTTCATCGTATTAGCTTCTCTGATACATAGTCACATCCAGCAGATAATCACAATCACATTAGAAATACAAACACAAACTATACTGAATTATTACTTTTTATCATTGGTCCAACTGGAACACATTCCGTCTTTTAAAGAATATAGTATAATACTTCAACAAGCATTCTATTTCACTTGACAGCAAAAACAACACATAGATTCCACAAAACAGCAGATCTAATTCAATCAGTTTTTTTCAAATAAGACATTTATATATCTTTCAGAAATAAAGCTTACTTTGAATTCGTAATCTCGCGTTACAAAAGAACTAGAAGATTAGTATCTTTGTCAATAGATAATCTCAATTCAGAATGATTTTTGCACAATCACACAATTCTGCTTTGTGTTAAAGGAAATGGAAAAAGCCAATTATATTGGTTGAAAGCATCAGATCGAAGATAGTAAAAATCGTTTTCATCATCAATTTATGACAAAATATCAAACAAAACCAGAATTAGAATTATACCATTAATTTATCAGTGCTGATATCTGGTGGATCGAACAAACGTTCCAGTGCTTCCAAAAATATGAAAAATGCAATAACAATAAGAAACAAAGCGTTTATAAATCCTGAAAAACAGTGCTTTTGGCAGCGCTCTAAATATGACTTAAATAATAATTTAACTTGGCTTTCTGCAATTTGTTAGTTTAAAAAATTTAACTTAGCTTTCTGCATTATATCATTTAAATTTACTATATCAGCTGTGATTTGCAGGACCAGTAAAAAGCAATAATTCATTCCTAATATCTAAATAACTGTACAATGAGTGACCTGATAGTACTTCTACTCTCCCATATCCATAAGAATAATATTTTGAAGAAGACCACCGTGACATCACAGAAGCAACAAGACCCATAACCTGGAAATAATAAGATTTCAAAAAAATGTGATAACAGTAAATTATAAAATATAACAATGTTTTTTGCCCTAAATGAAAACTTACAAGTGCAGAGCAATCGAAAAGCATGTGGAAACCATCGGATATCAACCCAAGGCTATTCGTCCAGAAGCCATATAAGAATTCAATTCCACAAAATGACTATAAATTTGAAACTCAATATAAAACAATTAAATAATGTTAATAACCAAAAATTTCAGCCACAAAGAAAATGTAAAGAAAAAGTTGTAACAGGAAAGAAAAAAAATACCAAATTAGCACAGAGGAACCAAAAAATTCTACGCGAATCAGTATTCGTCAATATTTCTGTCAAAGTTTCTTTAATCAATAGCATTACTGATCTGAAAAAAAGCAAACCGTAAATGGTATGCGATAGAATATGCAATAAACAAATTTACTGAAGCCTACATAGGATTATCTAACATAATGACAAAAAAAGATCACGCTGTTCTTAAAACATTAGTTAAGATGAGGTATACAGTATCAACGTATAAACCGCACGTATATATCATGAAATATAATTGAAAAAAGGGAAAAATAAAAGACTTATAGGTAAAAAAGCATCTAAAACTACATTAAGAATCAAGAGCCTAATACGTAGAGGCTAAGCGATTCCGATAATATTTTAGACAGATAATGAAATTACAACATATTATAAACCTTGAAGTTTTCTGTAAAAATGCTTCCCCATAAGTATATAGTGGTATCCCGTTATCCGATAAGCCAACATAATATCCACCTCTGGAACGTGGACTAGTCGATGATGTTAAGGAGAAAGAAGCTGAAATAATTTTTTAATCAATTTCCAATAACATTTAATATGAAACTGAATAAAATTTGTGAAGGTCAATGCCTGGCATGTATTAATAGAATCACAACTACATTTTGCTCTTTTATTTGATCGGATAGCTAATTTAGATTATCGATATGTCGGATCGTCTGATTCTTACCTAACAAACCGATCTCACTATCTTCTCATCAAAATAAGGCATGACTTCTGCACTATATTTTACTATTACATATAAAGCAAATAACAAACCAATAATGAAACAAAATAATGTCAACATTACTCCGCCTGAAACAACGTGAGCGTCAGATGCATGATAACTTTCACCCGTGTACCAAGCTGCAGAGAAGATAAAGGCACAAACAAACATTATCACCGGGCTCCACCGTGCTGACGATAATACCGGATCAGCTACGTGCTGAAATAATTACCACCGGCATAATAGAAATGTAGATTTTGAAAATCCAAATCTAATTACTTGTTGCTCTTTCAGATGAAAAACAAAAGTAACTTTTCCAAACAGTTCTAAGGAACATGTAATAACAACGCATTTAGAATAAATTTTCTGATCCAACGATAAAATTAACAACAGAACTTTTGAAAATCTAAGAAAAAACTGAATACCTGGAAACAAAATGATTCTGTATAGAAATCGAAAACCATCACAAACATTGATCCCATAAACAATAAAAGAATAAAATCGACAAAAAAAGTAACATATGCCTGCAATTTATTTAACACAGCTTTATCAATTCAATATCATAGATAATTCAAGTTGAGTAAAGGAGTGAATAGTTATTTGTTGAAAAAGTAAGGCATAAAAAAAAGGGATAAAGGTAAATGTCAAATAGTTTCACAAGTAAAACTTTTTCCTTAATATCTAAATTGTGGATTTAAGTGCAAAATACATTTAAAATGAAACATAAAAACTAACTTCGCCCATGCCGAAAGCAAAAATTGCCATTGGTGCTAAAAATATTGCAGAGAAAAGGGTCACCAACGAATAGAGCCTTTTCGGACCACCAATTTCAACCGCTAAATGGCGGAATGACGAATCATATGCCATTTTTATCATGATCGCAAACATCAACAAAATAATGCCTCCCTAAAGTAATTGCAACATAACGAAAAAAGCAAAAAAACCAGCAGAAGTACAATTACCGCTTTGAAAATTTGCTTACGTATGCAAAATGAAAATGAGCCGCAAAACTGAAATAAGCATTATGGATTCATCAACCAAAAAGTTCTAACAGCTGCAAAAGCTGATCAAAAATAACAACTTTGAATGGAATATTTCTCAGAAATCCCTTGCTGTTATTTCCGGTATGCGATCATACCATGATTGGAAGCACTGCTGGCCGTAACAATTACAAAACTGCAATTTGTACAAAAATAAAAGCATTGAGCTTTGCAAAGCTTACCTTATGATCCGAAACTCCTGAATTATGAATAAAATGATAGAATAAATGATTCAAAACACTTTGATGACTATGTGAGGATTCTGAAACAATTATTGGCATTTCTCTAATTGAATAACTTACAAAATGCACAATTTCTGCACATGCTATAATTTCAGCAACGAAATAACCAAATCAACATATCACTTCTTTTCTTATCAAGTTGTAATTCATTCCACAAATCAAAAATATAAAGCAATTTATGCTTTAATTAGTTTGCAATGAAATAAAATGTACTATGATTTGATTCGACTGTAGCATCGCTGTCCATCAAAATTAAAGAAACATAACCCAACATTAGTGTAATCACTCCACGTGTTTTCGATGATGAATTACTTCCTTTCAATAAAGTTAGCAAAGCAACCATTATAACTGATGGACTTTGTTCGAATACCAATATGGATCTAAAAATATATAAATGCATAAAGAAATATATAAGAAATAGGCACCTAAATCGAAGCATTCATCGTTGCATTTATTTACATATACCTAACACTAAAAATTCATTATTTATCGAACTTTCAGTTGAAAAGATCAAAATTTTTAGATCTCACAAAAGTGACATTCCTTTTCTAAGCTTACTATTTTATATATTATAATAATGTAGTGGAAGGAAAAATGTTACAGCATCTGAAAAAACTCCAACACCTCAAAGGTCCACAAAAAGTAATACCATAGAACCATATAACTTCGATTAAGCAATTCCATAAAGCCAACTGCGCTATCCTGATACCCTGGAATAATAAACTTATTTTCCTTTAGTGGTAGTAGACCGATACAAAAAAAAACCTTCAAGATTATCAAACTAGTAGCTATGTAAGTAAAAAGTTGGCATATTTTGATCACAGTTTGCGTTAAATGTAAAAAATCTTTAAATAATGCCTACCAAAACTCTTTTCAACGACTTTCCATGAGTGAATGGCCTTTGAAATGGTATAAGAATACATGAAGCACTAAAATAATTTTACAGTTTTTATCAAATATAAGGTAAACAAATAATTTGCTCATAACAGAATGTCATTCATGTTCTTTTAATCATTACGGTTCAGTTCGTATCACTGATGAAAGTGAAGAATTTTTTAATTTGTTATTTTAAAAATTCTTTTGCAAAATGCTTGTAGGGTGAGCTCTGCACAAGATAGAAGCAAAATGGATGTGGAAAGTAATTTTATTCATTCATAAAACTCAATAATTATATCTTTTCTTTGCCAAGAAAAATCAATGCCTTGTATTATTTATTATTCTTGCTAAGCAAATTAGTCAATAATTATATATTTGATGCTTTCAGTAATATCAAATGTGAGATTTTTAAAGTTCAATCTTTTCTATATTACAAATAATAAAATACACCAAAATAAATGACTTACACTAATTTAAAAAGCCAGAGTAGTCCAACGACATGAACTTGTTTAGCTAATATATCAATAATAAATATTCCAATGCAACGGAGGAATTTAACAATTAATAACAGACCGAAGTAAAATGCCGATCTACAACATATAAATAAATCAAATTATTGATTGTATCGTCAAGTAAAAAAGGCAGAAATCAATAATTTATAGATTTTATCATTATCGCTACAAATTACTGTGAAAAATTCATATTTTGAACAAAAGTTAATTTTAGCGCGATAAAAAGCAATAAAACAAATAAGCAATATTTCATATTTGATTACATTTTATTATTATCGCTGTTATCTATATTACTATTCTTATCAGACAATAAATTTCCTAGCTGATAATTTTTTGACAAATATTTTGTACAGTAAGAATTGATATTTTTTACAGCAGAGCTATTATATGCTTCAGTATTTACTATTCTAATTTGTCGCTTTTTGCTAATATTATCAATCATGTCTGCAACAATTCTAATAACTAATTTGCTTAAAAAAAAAAAAAAAAAAAAAAACAGTCGCTAAAATTAAAAGCAATCAAATCAATAAATTAAAATAAGTAAACTAAAAGAAGTTGAAACAAAGTAAAATGAAGAAAAAAGTAAAACATACCTGGTCGAGGAGGTTGGTAGAAAGCTACGATCATCCTTCTTCAGAAAATCTTGAGCTAACATAATCAGGATCAATTACAGTAATTCATTCGTTCAAGATATTTCGGACTTCATCATTCGAACAAATATTTGTTTAACAAAAATATTTGATAAAACAGCACAATCTGTAATGCCTCAACATTATTTGTCATTAATATGAGTGAAAAAGGAGTAAATACCGATGAAATAATTGATTTAATACAAATTAATCTTAAATAAATTATTTTTAATTAATTTTAATTTGACTTAGCTTGATCGTAGTTAGTTTAACTGCAATGTAATCAAATAATCACGTAGATCCCATCAATTTCCGCCTAACTACATCACAACAATTTAACTCTCGCGTCAAAAAAGAACTAATTTCAACTTGATTCAATTCAAGATCCATAGCTCACTGTTAATCAAATAAACCATAATCATAACTCAGTTTAATTCAAAGTAGTTCCGGCGATATACATAATATGAATGTGAAAAATCGACAATTATAATTAAAAATTGCTCTCAATTCAAGACGTAAAATTGGAATCTACAATTCTCAAAAATATGCAACAGAACTACTAATAATTCATTAAATTGTATAGCAGAGGTAACGTAATGTAAGCGTACGTGAAAACATCACGTTATACATATTTATTTCACTTCAATACAAATTCATTTATTCTTTTCTTCTGGTTGCAATTGTTGGATTCGTGGAAATCAAAACTTCTACGTCAGAAATTGAAACATCTGCGTGAGAAATTGAAACTTCTACATCAGAAATTGAAACTTCCACGTTAGAAATTGAAACTTCCACGTGAGAAATTGAAACTTCTACATCAGAAATTGAAACTTCCACGTGAGAAATTGAAACTTCTACGTGAGAAATTAAAACTTCTACGTGAGAAATTGAAACTACATTTTGCATTACAATTCATTTTCGTACAAAGGATTATAGAAGATAGTGAGTGAGCAGAAAATCTCACTACAAATGGAAATACTTCCAATCATTTCATTAAATTTCACTAATATTTTTCATAAAATTTAACCATTTTCAAGCATCAAAAAGCAATAAATTTCACAAAAATTTCTAAAATTTCCTTCAACATCTTACTTCCATTCTACCAAACTATTCTCTCTACCACTGCTACAATGCAAAAGTCGTACTATGTAATCAATTCTATCAATTTCTAGTTTTATACTTTATCAAAAAGTCTTTTTTTCTCTTTCTACATCCTCAATTATAATTTATTTTCTATGTACTTAATTATCAAACGTCATCCTCTGTTTATCTCATTTCATTCTATCTTGTAAATCTTACCAATCTTTCAATTTTCACAATATCACTCTATTTCTTTTCTCAAAGATCTTAAAGTTTACACAAAAAGTGCACTATTTTGCCTTGATATTATAATATTTTTTTCTCTAATCGCAAAGTGATATGAATTTGTCACATAGTGTACCCCAACCGGATGCCGGGAATACCAAAGTGGTTGCGCGATTCGATTTTGTGCAGTATCGCTGAGATTATGGTCTTGTGATTTTGGTGGGTTATCAGTAAAGTTTTGGTGAAATTAGGATGAAAGTACTTTGTTATCATACAAATTGATAAGGTTTTTACTTTTATACAATGCCACTGAGTGGCACCTAAATAGTGAAATTTGGCTCGAACTTTTTTTTTGAATCTAAAATAATCATTACTGAGAAGAGAAAAGTATTTATTGTTGGCATTAATTTATGATATTCAAAGTCCTGCAAAGTTGTATAAATTAAATGTTAATTCAAAGCACAAAAATTTGCTTTTTTTTTCAAAATTTAATAATCTTTATTTTTTGCAAACATTTTTGTGTTGATACTATCACAAAAATGAACTTTTATTATAGAAGACAATGTGCTATTTTTCAAATATTATTTTCATTTTCGTTACCCATTTAAGTGGAAATTCACATTTTGAGCAAAAATAAACCCTGAAATCACAACTATTTTTTGTACGAATGAAACTGTTGTATTTTCTACGGATTTTATAGAAATTTCAAGATTATTTGTATGGCTGAAGATATTAATCCGAAAAGCGAAGCGTTTAGTAAATTGCCACCGATGGGACAAAATGAAACAGTGGACAACCCATGTTCCGAGCCAACCACGGCATTTCTGGACATCTGTAAGCAATTAGATCCTGAAATGGACGAACATTTCATCGAAAAAGCATGGAAACAGTACGACACTGTCGGAAAACAATATGTTTTAGAGGTTTGATTATTCATGTGGATGAATTTTTCCGGCAAACAAATGTATTTAATTTTGGAGCTTCAGGTTTCCTTTATATCATAATGCATATTTTTACTGGTTTGATTTAATTTCTTTTATTATAAAACTTAAGCTGGAGATAATTAGCTGCATTTCATTGCCAATTATCGGTGAATATATTAAATGGTCGTCGGGATATCGGAATTTCGTTTTTTGAAATAAACATTCATACTTCTTGCAGGGAAAACAGTTAACATGGTATGCTTGTGCTATTTATATTTCGATGTGGCAAGGGAATCCACTTGAGCATACAGTATCGAAGAAGTATTCACTAGCTGAAATTCTTAGAATTTGTAAAATCAGGTACCAATTATTGTAAACATTATCTTCGTTGAAGACATTCATCATTCTTGTACCTGCCAAATACAAAATAGTTGATTGATTTTGTCGTCGCAGACTACGAATATTTGAATTGACGAGTTGTACTAAGCGCTTTATTTGTTCACGTGAAAGAGTTTTTTGATAGATTCGGCATTAAAGATCCATTCACTTCTTTGCTGGGCAATTATTACAGCATAATTGACTGGGGACTTAAGTCAAATTAAACTCTTTAAAATTTCATTGCATATAGTGTGCTTGAATTCTTCGACAAAACGACCAAGTGGGTGGATATGGTTAATGGGCCGCGACGTTTGAAGGATCATATTAGCCGAGTGCAGTCCTCTCTTGCAGTTACAGCAGTCGTTTTTAAAAAATTATTGCCGATCTTCCGAAAAATATTTGCGCCGCCATGCAATAATGATGATGATAATGATACGAAAGGTCTCAATTGCAAGAAACTGTTTTCTTTACTGTGGACATTATTTATCGTAATGCGAAGTTAGTGTTTGGATCTTTATTTGTTTGATCTCTTTTTGTTTTTCGAATTATGTAAATATACAAGCACGGTTTTTTCAAAAATTTTTTTAGGAGTTTGAATTTCTAGGAAATTATACATTTTTGGTAAAGTCTCTTTGCTATTAATAGCGGTGAAGATGGGTATTGTTGACTTGCTTGATGACATCTAATGTTACCGGATGTTTCACGGTCAAATAGAATGAATATGATAATGTTGTCAGATGTTCAAGAAATTTAGTGACATTAATTAACTAAATATGTTCTCTTTAAGCGATCGATAATTTGATTATCGAATGAATAAAATGATATTTTGGTCATAGTATGTGCGGTGATATGGCTGCTTTATGCGAAACATTCGATTACTGAGTGTTCTGATGTACCTTAGTCAGAAGAATAAGAATCATAACTATACAATGAGATGACTAGGCTCGGATTTGGTTTGGAACATTTTCAAAGAAAATAGTGTTTGCAGAGCAGTTCAGCAGTGATGATTTGATGAGCAGTTTTCATCTTTTACTCTGTACAGTGGACTTTATTTTTCAAGATCTCCGGCGTTCCGAACTGACGTGCTTATTGGATGGCGATTTCAGTAAGTCTTTTTTTTTTCTGAGAAGTTTTCGCGGCTTTATTGTTTCAATAATAGTCTTGCTTATAATTACGTGCTTTTCATGCACTGTCCTTGTTAAGATATATTGTTATCATTTATATGCTTGTGGTCATGTTTATTACTTATTTTAATCAACTTAGAAAAATGTTATGGAGGTATTCGATGAGTTTTTAATAATTATCTTCAATGTCAGTTTTATTTCATTTTTCAGTAAATGCCATTGAAATGCAGCCCGACGGAGATTCTATACTGGAAACATTGTGTCAGATTTTTGAAGGTGTTGTCCTGGATGCAAAGCACTTTCGGACCCATTGTTGGCTTCCCCGAATGCGCAAATTATCAGAAGAGAAGACAATAGAAACAAGCGAAAATTTGACTAATTTTACTACGAACGAATTTATCAATAAGTATGGTTCATCATCTATGAAGCGATTTAAATTGTTTAATATTGTATAGTTTGAATTAATGGTTTAAGTTTTATCATGCACGAGCGCATTCCTTGATTTTTTTATATTTACTTTGAAAATAGATATTTAGCAGATAAGTCAGCCTAATAGAACTAGGGTTTGTATAAAAGTCGAAATTCAGATCAAAATCAAGGAACTATATTGTTTCCTTCAAATTATTTGCGGTTTTTTGAATTCGAAGTCATTTTTTTTTGTTAATGAAAAGTTTTTTCTTACTGAATATATTTTTTTGCAGGAAAAAGTTGGATAGCGTATATGAGGAGTTGATTGTGAAACGAGGGGAAATGGATGAAAGGATGTTTTTGCCAATAGATATCTCTGTCGTGTTCGATGAAGCGTATGATGGTATACCAATTTAAAATAAAAGTTTAAAATAAAGAAAGAAGAACCAATTTAGACCACTAATTTTGCTTTTTGATTGAAATTAAAGGTAGAGGAACGCTTTGAATAGTTTTTTCTATGAAAACAAGAAATTTCAAGTTCTGAACTGAGTTCTTGATATGCCTAATTTAGTGATTTTTTATTATTTAAAATCATTTTTTTTTCCTTTTGTCCTCTTGAGAGGTGAAAGAATGATAGGATTCAATGACTGAAAGTTTTTGCTTTCTTTGAAACTGTCAGCTAATACTGCCAACTATGTTTCTGTATCAGTGACCAATAGCATCTATATTTTGCCTACACTGCAGTTTGCCCGGGCAGGGGTATAACATTCAGAACTTCTAGAAGATGAATTTTACAAGCCGTTGATTGTATCCACTTTCATGTTGCATGTATATGCAATTTTGTGTTGAAAGTGGATACATATAAAGGCCTGCGAAATTCATTTGTTTAATAAGTCTGTAGCAATTCAGTGCTTTAATTACTTAAAGAAGCAGAAGCACATCGGTATAAAATATTAACATCATAAAATATCAATAATCTTATGCTGTACTAGTCATGAAAGAAATATTTTTGTTATAATTTTTACTTACTTAATATTATTAAAATTTCATTCTACGCTGAAGTGGATCGCTATTTCAGAGTGTGCAGTGCAGCGTCTTCGGCGTTCAGAAGATGGTGACAGTTTTGTTGATGCAGATATGTTGTTGCGTTTAAGTACGCAAAGTTGTTTGGAGCGACTTCAGGATCAAAGGCAGCAAAAAACACCATTGAGTGGCCGAGGATACGTCATATCCGCAGAACAGGCACTCAGTTTTATTTTTCTTCCATTTTTGCTCAGATGATATTTAGAGTGAAGTTGGACAAAATCTGGATCACAAATTTTGCTTAGACTATTTTGATATGACTTTGCGTGGCGCACTTTGAGACTTATATAGATAAGTAGACTTGTTTAGCTTAGATTGAGAAAATATTTCTAATCACCGCTTCATTTAAAAAGATATTTCTTGTAACTTTAGTAAAATGCCTCAGTTAATTTTACTGAGTGTTTATTGACTATTATTTTCATTCCAGTATTGTCCTGCTACCCCAGTTTCTGCTTCACTTTATAATGCTTCGAAACTGGAAGCATTGCTGCAAGACAACTGGAGGAGATTGGATGCTGAAGTAGAGAGCATTTTATGTCACAGCTGCCAAGACCCGCTTGGGAAAGTTATAAATATTGGTAAGGATATTATAATTGCATCAAATTTTGCTGTGAGCTGAAATCACTTTATCTGACAAATTTTCGAAAAAACGCGAAATATTTGAAATTGTTCAAATCAATAAGGTTTAACAATTGTTTTAATTATACGAATTCCTTAAGAAAATAAACGTTTGTTTCAGTTTCTCAGTTAAGTGAACGTTTGCAAGAAGTAGTCGAAAATGAAAAACAGCTTGATGGAGCTGACTATGACTCTTCATTTCGTGAAATGTTTGTAATTCGAAAGAACAGTACGGAATGTTTATTTTTCCGTTTCTTGCACAAAATAGCTCTTACAGAAAAGGATCGTTTGGGAAATGGAAGTATCGTAAAGCTAAATGTGAGTTTCTAATTCTGCTGTAGATAAATTTAATGGAATTTATAGACTTGATAAAGTTCGTTCTTGTCAAAAATTCAGTTCTCTAATTCCTGATACAGCTTTGTTTCTTTTTCTAATTTTTTAGTTTTAAGTTCCTTCTTGAGTTAAGTTTTTTGATAACTGTCACAACTGCTACAGTTGCAGCAAAATTTTTATCAAGCAGATGTTTTGCTGCTCTTTCTTGTCTCCTTTTTGTTTGAATAAGTGTTTATATTTGATGCCGGTGAATCAGTGTGAACTCTAATTTTAATGAGGCTGATTGCTTCCTCAGATTTCAAGTGAATTGGACTTACAGAATCGCATTATAGGCCGTATTGCTAAGGGAGGATTTCTTAAAGTCATTGTACGTCTGTTCTTTGCAACTAGTTCTTTTTACGTATGAAAGTGTTCGAGAATTTCCATGGAGTTTGGAAATTATGCGATTACCTGCCATACATTTTTACAAAGTTATTGAGTTAATTATCCGAGCCGACTCTTCTTTGTCGCGTGAAATGGTTAAGCATCTCAATAAGGTATACTTTTTGTGATTATCATCAATCAATATCTTTAATGAATTTTTTTTTTTAGAATTTAAGAATACCTTTTAATATAGTTTGCACTTTGCTCACAAAATACCTAATGATATAGGTCACTTTTATCATGGCGGTTTACAGGTTGAGGAGCGCGTGTTAGAAGAGTTTGCTTGGAGCTTGGATTCACCACTATGGCCTAGTTTAAATCGACGAGCCGATGGCGTACCATCTAGTCAGGCAGTGTCACTGGAAACTGTAGAGGGTTATTCAATGAGACAGCCATCTCTTTCACAGCGTTATACCTTGTCACCCATCAAACCTCTGGGTAGATTTTATGGCGATTCACTTTTTTTTCTGTGGTTTTATTTCATCCGGTAAAATAATCTTGTTTTTCTAAGCAGCGAAACGTCGACTTGAATTTGATGACGATGATTCATCATGTGTTGCTATAAAACGGCGAGCTTCGGATGCTGAAAGTTCAGCGCCAACGTCTGCAACATTATTATTTTTCCGTAAGGTGCGTTTGTTTTCGAACTTTGTTGTTTAACGTATTTTCCAAAACGTTCATATAAATATCATTGAAAGTGACAGCAGTTCTTACAGTCAAGACATTGTTTATCTTATATGTGAAAATATCTTAAATTTGGTGATATCATTGTTTGTCATTCTATGCGAATTGGAAAGAAGTAAGAGAAAGTAGAAAATTTAATAAAAAAGGAAAAATTAGTTTCATCAGCATTGCATTATTCAGCAAATATTGGATGATTTTAATTAAATTTGCATGGAGTTTTTTCATATTTTTTCTTTATGGCGCAAAATGTTTAGGTGTACTATTTGGCAGCTGTTCGCTTGCGTGATCTTTGTGAGCGAGTACGTCTTGATGAAAAAGGTCGTCAGCGAGCTTGGACTTTGTTTGAGCACGTTTTGAGGACGGAAACATCACTTATGGCTGGAAGACATTTGGATCAGAACCTCATGTGTTGTTTGTATGTGGTAGCAAAAATTGGTCAGCAGAATATTTCTTTCCACGACATTATGTACCATTACCGTCATCAACCGCAAGCTGCTTCGCGTGTATACCGGCGAGTTCTAGTGGAAAGCACTTCGTAAGCTTTTTGATGTCATTATCATATCTGATTTGTTAAGCTTATGTAAAATATTTCAATCATTGTTCATTTGTGGATAAGGAGTTTATTTTTTATAATTTTATACAAAAATAAATTTTTTATTTTTGTTGAAAGTAACAAGAAATTTTTCTAAAAATGTGTCCTTTTTCGAACTAAATTTATGAATTTCAGTTAGTTTTTAAATTATATCAATGTGAAAAATTCAGTTCAACACCGATTATTTTGGATGATGGCGCTTCCCATGATTCTCTTGGTTCTGCATCAGGTGACAAATTCCGTTATGAATCGTTAATTTCGGGGCCAGGGACAGGCAGTGATACAGCAACACCAGAACATCAAAACGTGGAATACATTGATCTCATCAAATATTACAATCACATTTTCATTGCTCGTGTAAAATCGTTTGTGCAGAAGTTACAACCGGGATTTGCGGAGGTTACCTATTTATCAGTTGATATCGATCTATTAAGATTTTTTTAAAGAGAAGTATATATTTACATATATACTGCCGAAGTAAATAGTATTTTTGCTAAAGTCACTGGACAACTTCATTATTTCTCAGAATTTCTCTTCTCTCTTTTACCACTTCCACGTTAATGTTATTTCCTAATGCGTAAAATTTCGATGATATTTTTAAGAAAATTTTCTATGCTTCCATTGTTGAAAAGTTTAGTCTAGTTTGGCAAAAGAAATATAAGCAAAAGAACAATGAATATATTATAACATCAGTTTTATAGAACGGTGTTTCCCTTTTATCTATTCCAATGGTTCAGTGTAATCGCTTGTCACCTCAGAGGAGCGTATCTGATCGAATTACCGTCACACCAATGCCTTCTTCAATGCCATCCTCACCGTCACGACCGTATAGATATATCTTTGATAGGACACCAGTAAAAGTAAGTTCGAAAGTTTTTTCAGTTTCAAAATTTTCGAAGTTAGCATTTTGTTTGATATAAGATTTCAATAGTTGAGTGTGAATTAACCTTTGTCGCAAGATTCAAAAGTTATGGATGTAATGAGGAGAAAAATTTGTAAGAAAATTTCCCGAACAACAAAAGATCATGATGTTGGTTAATTTTTTGTTATTAGATAATCATAGTTCTAGCACTGTAGTGGACAAGGAAACGAAGAACAGTTATTTCAGCAGAAATTATTTTTAAATTAGGCCGAAACATCTTAAAATCAATACGTACTTGCTTATTTACATATCTATTTCTATAATAAGTAAATTATGATTGTTACGAATTTTTTGAATAACTAGATATTTCTGTCAACTGTTTAACCTAAGGTAGTGATAAATTGTCGGTTTCTCAAGATAGGAAGATAAACACTTGATTATTTATTTGTCTATTTCCGTAATAAGTTATGTTCACACGAATTTCTTGAATAACTAAGCGCATTCTGTTAACTTTTTAATCTAGGATAATGGTAAGCTGCCCGACTTCTCAAGATAAGAGGAGAAATTAAATTAAAAAATTAGTTTTGAAATGGAAATATGTTTTATGTTTAGGAACTAAATTCAATTAATCTGATAATGCATAGCGCTGGTCGAACAATCCCTCAATTGGCTTCTGGTAGTTTTCAGCAAGGTTCATATCGTAATTTGGCGGCGCGTACTTGATCCTTGATGTTTTGATATTTATGAATCTTTGGAAGATGTTCTGAGGATGGGTAAAAAGAGAAAACAAAAAAGTGATAGATCATTTGCCCATATAGTGTATTTAAAATTTGAATTTGACTAGTTTCTGGAGAAATTCAGCGAATCAGCAAAATTTTATGTTCAGTAATAAAGTGAACTGCGGAGGTTTTTAATTATGCGTGAAAGAATTAAGAGCATTGCTGATTATAATTTTAATATTTTTTTCTCATTTCAATTTTTTTAAATGAGAATACCCAGAAAGAAGATGACTTGTGAAAAATTCGGACACTGTTTCATTTCGAGAATTTTCTGGATGATAAAAGAATAAGGATATTTGCTTAGATATTTAGGAAATAAATATTGCCTTAGAAATCTCGGGAATCTTACATGAATTGTTGAAATAGAACTTGAGTTTTTTAGTTTTGTAATTGTTAATCTTGTGTTTTAACAGATTATGGTTTTGGTTTCCAGGTCATATGTGATTTTTATAGAGAGAAGGGTGCGAAGATAGATACAGATTCTATTAAGTAATTTTATGATTTAACAAATTACTTAAAAGAAATTTTATGAATCTCGAGGTTTTGGAATATTTTTCCAAGAATTTATTTCGTATATTGTTTAGTTATTTCTTTGGAAGGGCTAATATGGGGAAACTGGTGAATCGATATGAATTCCAGAAATGGATCAATTTAGATCTTCCGAAAATTGTTGCAATCAACTTAATGATTTTTAGTATTCACCAAATGATTACTTTGTTTCCATTGTATAATTTTCGGATATTTTTAAGTTCTATTTGTGTTTGAAGCATCGTTTATGACAAATACAATTTAATTACGAACATTGTATTAATTTTTATTTATATGTGTTTATATGAAGTGATTTTGTCTAATTTTGATCATATTTTCCTTGTATTGTGTGGAATAAATTTTCAAGCATTTCAAAATTTTTCCATTAAACACATTGCACATTTTGACTGAAAATTTCGCTAATATTGCGAATAGTAAATGACGAGTACTGTATTAATTGGAATTGAAATAATGACGAATACTGTATTAATTGGAGTTGAAATAATGACGAGTACTGTATTAATTGGAATTGAAATAATGACGGATACTGTATTAATTGGAATTGAAATAATGACGAGTACTGTATTAATTGGAATTGAAATAATGACGAGTACTGTATTAATTGGAATTGAAATAATGACGAGTACTGTATTAATTGGAATTGAAATAATGACGAGTACTGTATTAATTGGAATTGAAATAATGACGAGTACTGTATTAATTGGAATTGAAATAATGACGAGTACTGTATTAATTGGAATTGAAATAATGACGAGTACTGTATTAATTGGAATTGAAATAATGACGAGTACTGTATTAATTGGAATTGAAATAATGACGAGTACTGTATTAATTGGAATTGAAATAATGACGAGTACTGTATTAATTGGAATTGAAATAATGACGAGTATTGTATTAATTGGAATTGAAATAAAAGATGAAAGGTTGAGCATATCTCTATGAATGATGCATCATTACCATTGGAACGAGATTAGGCTACGTGACAATTGTTAATTGTGGATATGAATGAAGATTGGAATGGGTTTTTGTGTACGTGACTGTTAGCAATATTACGAGTAGCAACATCAACATATCAAAGCGACTACATGCAATTGATCAGTCGGTCTTTTTTCCTTTCTCTTCACGATTCATTTCTTGCTAATTTAATTTGAAATTTAAATTTCAATTTAATTAAGGATAGAGAAAGAGAAGCAAATAGATCGGTGAAACAACCAATTAATACCATCCATTCAAGAATAGATAATTTTCAGTGATATAAAATATACTGAATTACTTGTACGAATATCTTTTTCTAAAAGTATAAAATGAAATTTAAAATCGAAAAAAATTTTTAACTTCAAAAATTTGAATTTCCAATACTGTAATATAATATTTGAGTCAAATATTATTTTTTTAATAAAAAAAATTCTTCAGAAATTAGAAAATTTATTGAATACTATTGAAAACTATTTTAAAATTCGAAAAATTGAAAAGTAAACGGGACATACTTCATCAATCTATTTTGTAGAAAAATGAGCTAATTTTATCCTCAATTACAGAGCCATAGTTTTTGGAAAAAATCAGAAATTTCGAAATGTTCTCGGCAAATCTTAATTTATGCTTAAGTACATATACATATGTATCCTTCTTCCCATAAGTTTCGACAGATTTCGTTGGAATTTCATTAAAATTTCAAGAATCTATCCGTATGCTTAAGCTTATCAAGTGCTTTAGGAAAATATCCTTACCAATAGATAAATACAGTTTGAATCATTTTTTAGTTTTTAAACTATTTCTAATTCACTTTTGATCCTTCAATTACTTACCAGAATTTCGGTATTATAACTGCCTAGGTAAGTTATCAAGCTAATATGGAAGTTAAGATATTTCGTTCTGTCCTACTTTTTTAATTATAAATAATCTTGCTTATATTAAACACAATAGTTTAACAGTTAGCCTTATTTATATTGCTTAATCAATGATAGATATGTTTTTTTTTCTTGAATCTATATATTAATATATGTGATAACAATAAAATGGTAAAAAGAATGCTTTCCAAATGTTTGTAAAACTTCAAAATGTGTTTTTAATCCTTTCGGAAATTCGGAAAACCATTTTGATAAAAAATAGGCATTTAAAATTAATATACATGAAAAAAGTTTTAGAAATTAGTTTAAAAGTTTGAGATTTCACTTCGAACTTTTCAAATTATACTATTCGAAATTTATTTAAACAGCTAGAGCGATTTTTATTTGTTAAGTGAGCTGAATAGTGTAATTTATGTCTTCGTAATATTTTTTCACTTAATATTTCTTCGTAATAGAAATGATTTTACTTTATTCTTTTTGGAATAATGGAAAAATTGCAAGTAAAAAATCAAAACAAAATAAAGGCTCCTCCGGAAAAGAAAACTACGACAAGCAAAGCACCTATTGCTATTGTTGCGAAGATTCTTACATCTAAGAAAGGTAGGTAGAAGATTTTTGGAGAACTGAAAAATTTGTTTTGGAAATTTACAATTATTTTTTTTACTTTGGTAAGGAAAAAGATTTCAAAATAATATAGATTGAGTAATGATAATTGCGAAGTAAATCTTACTGATATAAGTTAGAAAGAACAGTATTTAGGCAAATAGCTTTTTTGCATGATCTTGATAATATCTTCTTCCATGATTTAATTTTAATATATTAAGGACCGTAATGGTATATCTATAAAAATTGAATTTTATTTCGGAGTGAAGTTTCATTTTTCAATTTTATTTCCGATGTTTATTTTTTTGTAGATGGAAGTGAAACAAATTCTCTCAGTCTTACCGATCAAAATCATAACAATAAATCGGGTACGAATTATAGTTGCCGTACTAATGGCAAGTCTAGCGGAATAGAGATGAATACTGGTGCCGTTACTACTGGCACTATTACAAAAACTATCAGTACTGCTGTGACAAAAAAAATTGAGAATATAGGAGATGGTCAAAATAATAGTGATTGTGAAGTACCAGTAAAGGTTAGTATATGTTATGATGAAATTACGATTTTTCAAAAGCAGAATTTAGTATTCAATGGTTAGTATGAATCACCGAAGATTAAATCGTTGCTTTCTGTTTGAATAGATGAGACCTGTCATCCCTATAAACTCGAAATGTATCATCAAGATTTGAAGGCTTTGCTTAATTAGCATTTGTGGGAACAAGACAAGTATGATATTTTAGAAGGATTGCCTATTTATAGCTGTCGGATTCGATGGTCATCGATGTCAAGCCGATACAGAAATCATGGCAGACTGTGATGACTGGAGCTAAAGAGTATCAGCAATATCATCATCCAATTGTGACACACATACTGCAGAATGGATATTCACCAACTTACTTGCAGGTTAACATTCACCATTATCTATCAAAAATTAGCGGATGATGGCCAATTCATGTTATTAAAGAATAATTTTATAATTCAGTCAAAAATGAAAACTTTTTGTTGGATTAATCATGGCAAATCTGAAAGTCCAATTGTATTGATAGTGAAGAAACATAACGACAAGTAACTGCATTTAAGATGATAACAGAATCCATGGTACGGTCACAAGTAACTGAAGCAAATATTGATTTCGAAATACGACGCAGGAAACCTTGCTGCTGGAAAGGCGAATTACCACCCCGCAATTACTGTAACCCAGTATTCTCTAGCAAAGTTTTCATTGGTGGTGTTCCATGGGATATTACAGAATCTGTACTTCTCGAAGTAATTTTTGATATTTAGTATAGCTGCAATCCCAATTTGATATCCAATCTATGAACAGGCTTTTATTTTCGTCATCGCGTTCATATCTTTCCCTTCGTTATCGTTTCATAACTGCACGAGGTTTTGTTATTGTGATATAGCAAAGCTGATGAATCTTTATCTTATTAACTCCAAGAGATTGTCATACGACAGCCTAATAAAGCGATCAAAATTTTAACGAAAATAAATGAAGTTTTGCTGAGAGCCATTCATATGCTTTTTTAACATGTTTACTGGAATTTTCTAATTTCTGCAGAAATTTTTTGTAGTCATTTTCGAAATACGGCGTGTGCCGAGTAGAATGGCCTGGCAAAGAGTCGCGTCATACACTCGGAAATCCACGGCGACCCAGAATTACCGGTTATGTGTATATGATTCTCGAAAATGATCGGGCAGTGAAGAAATTGTTGCAAGACTGCTCTCAGGAGTTTGGAACAGCTGGTGAATGGTATTTCAAACTGATAGCACGGAGAGCCAATGGATTAGAAATCAGACAGGTATCCTGAAAACTTTAAGAATAATTTTCCTTGAATTAGTCCTGAACTATTTCAATTTTCTAATATTTTATGATATTTACACCAGGTACAAGTTATTCCATGGGTGATAACAGATGCCTCATATATTCTCAATCCCAACATTCCTCTGGAATCCAAGAAAACGGTATTTGTTGGAGCTTTACATGGTATGATTACGGCGCAGGTAAATTTTTTAACAAAATTAAGCCGTAGAGAAATCAGAAACTTTGTTTATACTGTTTGGCTGTTGCTGGGAAAAAATTCGGTCCAGTTATTTCTCGCATTGGATTTTCTCACTTCCATTTTATCAACTCCTGTTAAGGTTTTATTTTCCATCATGAGAGATGTCTACGGTGATGTACTTTTTGTCGGAATCGACACAGATCGTCAAAAGTATCCTATAGGTAAACTACTCATCGTTTTAGATTATGTTGCTTTGAAATATGCTGTTCTCGAGTGTCACCACAAAACTGTTATATCCTCACATACTTAGTTTGATGAAATGAATTGAATCTATGGGCTACTATTAAGAGAAAAGATGCAAAGTTGTGTTGAAAATGCAGTTAATGTGAAAACACTGTTATTATGCTTCAAAATATTTTCGAATTTGCTTACTTTTATTCATGTCTAGGCAGTGCACGAGTCACGTTTTCGACCCAGTCAGCTTATTTCCGTGCGATCGAATCCGGTTATCTTGAAATTCACACTTCGAAATTCACTAAAAAAGTACAGATTGACCCATTTTTGGAGGATGTGAAATGCTCGCAGTGCGAATGTGTCCAGGGTCCATATTTCTGTCGTGAAAAAAGCTGCTTTAAGTACTTTTGTCTTCAATGTTGGGAGGTAAGGAATTTCAAAAATTTCTGTGTCCCTGTTGATTTTAACATTTGAAAAACTATTGCTCAAATATTGGTTCATTCGGACTCATGTTTCGATTTGAATTTTTCTAATTTGAAGGTCCGCCATTCACTGACTGGTCCATATGGCGGGCACAAACCAATGATTCGCACACATCGTCGACCGGCACAGTCGGAATCTTACATCGCATATAGTGCTGCCAATTGCGGTTTTTCTTATGATCCACGTTCCGTTGTACCGCAACAGTACTTTGGCGCTGTTGCATCTGAAATTGGGTATACTATTAAACATTTTATGTCTTTAACAATGATTGGATGTAAAAACAACATACGCTTTCTGGCGTAGGAGCTTGGCAGTTTTTGATGTTGAGTTTATAAAAAAGTGGCACTGAAAATGAAATTACCTCAGTGATTTACTTGGGAGAGTTTTCTATGCAAATTCAGCTGACGTCAAACAGAAATACAGGGTCGGGTATTCAATTAAAATTCCAAATTGAAATTTCAGAATTCGGATGAACATACGACCACCAATTCCCGACCATATTACGAAAATTACCAAACCTGGGAATATGAAACTGACATTTGGACAGCCAACTTATCTATTGCCTACCTATTCCAATCAGCCTATCAAGCAAGTGCAGGTAAGCTCAGCCTTTTATATTGCTGTAAATAGTGTTCAAATGAGATGACGAAGAAGCAATCTCCACAAAGCTACTCTGTTAGTTGCAGATAACCTACATAGTGCTTTCATTGTGTTCCAAATTAGACCTGTAGTTACACTATGATTTCACAGAAGGATTTTTAAATCTACGCAACAAAATTACCTTGGATATATTTTTCTGGGTATGACATTTTCGTTTTAGGTTTGGGTACCACCCGCAAATCAATCTCCCATCATTTCGCGCGAAGGCAACCTGAAAGCGCGAACTTTAAATTCATTCATACACATGCCATGCGTTAATGGAAGCCGCAATGGAAGCGATCACGAGTAAGCAGTTAAAAATTTCTTAAAAGTATGCAGGGGACTCAATGATTATCTTGAATAGTTGAAAAACTCATTCTTGTTAATTGAGTTGTCAGTTAAGTAGTTCCATTTTCTTTTCATAAGCGAATCCAGGAAAACCTGGTTTAATTAATAATACATTCAATATTATGGATTGTTTTCTTAGAAAGAATTCAACTCGGTTATGATTTGAGCATGATTTTATAAAAAAATTGTTGAATGAAAACTTTTTTAATTTTTTAAGCGATTCGCCTCTTCAAATAAAAAGTATTGTTGACCGGACATTATCTGAGGCATCATCAAGCTCTCCAAGCATGGAGGCTGTTTCAGTCAGTGCTCCGTAAAAGCGAATATCCAAGATTGAGTGGAATATTTATGTCTGTCTATAAGGAGAATTTGATGTACTTTTCCTTTTTTGCTATCTTCTTTTTCTAAATTTGATCTAGACAAATTTCAGCATTGTACAGGACAGGTTGTAAGTTTTAATTTCTCAAGTATTTGATGATAAATTTGTACTTATCTATATATTTTATGTCTCCTCCTATGACTTCTAATTATAAATCTTTGTTCTGAATATAACAGAAATGGAAAACAGTGTTATAGATCAAACATTTTTATAGAATATGCATCATAGCTGGACGATTGTTCTGCAGTTAATTTAAAGTTTGAATATAATGTATTTTGAAATAATTCTCTAAATTGTGTGATTGATATTCGTAATTGTATCCGCATCATTTTTCTGAATGCTGAAACTGTAATTTTAACAATATTGAAAATTTTATTTGTGAAAATTGTATTGAAATCTTATCTTTTTTTCTTTTTTGCTCTATTTTTACTTCTTTATTTTCTTCTCTCACTTTCCTCCTTGATGCTATCAACAAGGACAGTCCGTTTGATGGTTCAATTCTGGTGCTCATAATCGCAGTTAATGCTTCTGGTTTTCTTTGAGGAAAAATTTTGGCACTGAGAAGCTTTTAAATCTAATCAACATTCGAGTCTTTTTTATTCTAATTGCCTATGATATACATGTGTTAAAGAATGTTGAAAACTTTAGTTGTGTCAGATTCCAGAAGTAACATAGTCTGAGTGTACTTCATCAGGTAAAAATAATAAACATATCTCGTGACGAATTATCAGTCTTCCACATACAGCAGTTGTTATTTTAAAACAAACCAACTTGTTGTTTTCATTACAAACAATTGTTTTAAACTTCTTTTTATCTCTAATTACACAGTTCTGAATTCTTTGTAAGTAGATCATTACCGCGATCTTTGATCTCTTCTTCATAAAGAAGAATCATTGGGCTAGTTGGGTTTTCTTCAGTAATAGTTTGAATTGGAATATTAAGGATCTGCTAGTATGTCCAGGATTTATTCGAAAATTCGTTTTTAAGATTTCTTACTGAATTCTTCTTTTTTAGGTGTTCAGATTTTTATAGGTCATTCGCTATTTAATCGTAGATTCCAAAATGGCTTTTTCAAGGTTAACGAGTATTAAAATTTCACATGGAACTGGATAACTATTTTCAGATTTGTAAGGTTAGATATGGCATGAAATTTTGCCTGATGTGCTGGATGATATAATAAGTAATAATAATTATAGTATGATTATCGTACAATTGTCTGAGTTCCTCGTGATATCGTGGACCAGAGATGCATCGTTGGAGATTCGCAGTTATCTGTTGTAATTGTATAAGTTTTTCGATTGCTTGAGCGGCACAGTAATCACATTCTGACTTAACTCCTTTATTAATGTTGTCAATATATTGTCAGTGCATTTTTTTTTTTTTTTTTTTCGTTAAAATTGTCAATATTTTGTTTACTCATTGCAGTAATTTTCATGCCCAATGACTTGATGATATGATATTATAAGAAGTTATATAAGTTTTAACAGACATCGTTATTCTGGTTTGTTGTTTTATCGGTTGCTTAATTAATTTCATTTTCTATTACACAAAATTGTGTACTCTTATCGGAAGCAACAGCACGATTTGTTGATGTTCTGGTTGTATGATAATTTCCGCATAAAGTTCGTTGATGTCGCTTTCCTTCCACAGATATGGGAACTAAATGTTAAAATTCCGGGACATATCAAATGAAGAAAAAGGGTACCAAAATTTAAAGACTGATTTAATCCTAGCTGTTCCTGAAATTCTAGGGAAAGTTTTTCCGCGAAGTATTTATTTTCACTTTTCCCTAATGGCTGTGTTCAGTTCATCGATTCCTCCTCATGTATCATTCATGATGTCTGTTGAAATCGTATAAAGCGAATTAAATATTAGACGAGGATATTTTCCCTAATTTATTTTCTGTATTTTATAACTTCAAAAGAAACATTAAACTTGATCGATTAGTTATTTCTTTAGTATTCTGATTACAACTATTTTTGAAAAGATTTCAAATTAATTAAAAGTTTCAAAAACTTAAGAAATCCCTAGCTCTAGAAAAATTGTTTGGAATTCTACTCTTATTGGTTAAATTAAATTATTTGCTTAATGGCTGGTTCAAAGAGAAAAAGAAAAAGATGATTTGTGATAAACGGTGATATCTTTCACAATCTTGTAATCGTTTTTACCGAAACATAGATCTGTAAGAATGATAAAGGAGAGCATTAGGTGTGACTGTGACAACGACAACGACATGTCGAAAATTACTGGTGTTGATAATAGTGATAGTGATGATGATGATGAATGGGATCGACCAGTTTTATCAACCAATAACAATCTACTGAACAAATAAGGACATGATACGGAGATTGTTATCAAAGTCATACCATAGCATGTGGTAATATGATCGCTTTTTTTCTTTTTCCTTCTCCTTCTCTCTCTTTCTTAAACTACACCATCAATTAAATAAAGTTGAATATTCGAATTAAAGTTAAAAATGAATGAAAAAAAAGCATTATTAATCAGTAGCCAATTGAGATAATATGAATCATTTAGTTTAAAAGCAAATCAACTACGATTCAGTTCATTTTTTTTCCTTCATTTTTGAAATATATATAAAACTAACTGAATGAAACAAATGAATTAATTGAAGACATAGGTTCAATTGGTAACATGATTTGAATGAAAACAAAAATACAGTCAAAAATGAAGAAAAACAAATCATGATCATTGAGAGGGAAATTAAATCAACCAATCGTAAGTTATGAATGTGAGATGATATATTTCATCAATACAGTTGACAATTAATGAAGAAAGAAGCAATTTTAGAATTAATTCAATGATCAAATTAAATTTATTTAGAAAGTCATTTTAATCAATAATTTTTACCAGTTTTTTTCAAGAAAATTATTGAAGAGCAATTTTTTTTTCTTAAACTGTCGCATTTTTAAAAAAAGAAACAAGAGGGAAAGAGGGAGAGAGAGAGAGAGATGAAGAGAGAGGGAGAAAAAAACGATCATCTAAAAGCACTTATAAATTCTATTATTATTACCCGCAAAAACAAACAGTTCATATTGTACAGAATAATTATCATAACAACAATTATAATTATAATGAAATAAATGAGATCAGCAAATTAATTTTTGCATACAAAAAGTAATTTAATACAATAAACCATAAAAAATATATTTAAAATATCAATTTATTTCTTTTTTGTTCTTTTTTTCACTATTCCTCTATCTTTTTAATGCTATCATAAAAATTGGTCAAATAATTCTTCTAACCAAATAATTAATTACTGGTCAGTTAACAAATTTACAATTATGATTCTCTCTAAACGATTACGCTCGCAATTACTAATATGCAATTATATTTCCAAATTATGCCTATGCGATTACATTTGCAATAATTATTAACTCTCTAATTAAGCTATTGATTATTGCTAATCAGTTATAAAATAGATTGCATTTCTCGCATATTTTATTATATTTCAAATATTTGATTAATTGCGAAAGATTTTTGAAATAATCATTGGAATTGTTTGCTTTCATTAATCACTAAAATTATAAAATTTTTTTAACATAATCAACAAATCGATAGTTTAGAAGCAAGAAGATCAGAAATATGTATATTTGATATGCCATTATATTTAAGGAATAATTATGAAAATTAAAATTATGCAATTATAAATAATACTTAAGGAATAACTGTACAGATTCATTAGCAAATTGTAATTAATAAATAATTGTTAAAATTTGACATTTCTGTTTTTGATTTCATGATTTAATATCATATGGTTTCCAAATTTTCGCCGCCGCCTTTCGTCTTGTTCTTGTTCCTATTGGTTGTTCCTCAGGCTGAGGTAGCTGTCGAATTCGTTGAGTCAAAACAGCTGGTAAAGGTGTAGCAAATGATGGGATAGGCTGTCGCAAAATTGTCGCAGAGGGATTCAGTAGAGAAGAATGAGGAGGAAAATTCAACGGTACTGGTGCTGGTAACGGAGGATTTGCAATAAATGGAAACGGATTGAAGAGTGATGGGAAAACATGAAGTGGTGGTACTAGAGTTGGTATTGGTCTTGGAATGCTTGTAGTGGACATTCGGCGACGAATTTTGCTGGTATCTGGATAATCATCCGATGAATTTGATGCACTAGTACGACGAGTTAATGCTACAAATTTTTTTTTTTACAAATTTTTTTTTATTGAATGATAGAAAGAGTAATAATTGTTGGTACTAATTTCAAAATTTCTTATTTTTTTAAATTTTTTCAACTGTTTTATTTTTTTGCAAACGTTAATTATGAAGAAGAAAAAATAGAGAAAGTTTATTTTTAGTTTCCTACAATTTTTGCAAAACAGAAAAAAATTTTTTTCAATGACTTTGTCGAATTTAAGTAAATTTTTAAATTTGAAAATAAACAAAGTGGAAAAATAGATTATGGTAAGAGAGAGAAAGAATGGAATTTCACCCGTACGCTTATTTGTTCGGGAATCACGAGGACCATCAACAGTAACCTTGATTGCCTTACCAATGATCGCTATCTGTGCCGGTTTTGTATCGATTGTTATCGTTAAATGAAAATTTTTTCCTGAAATTTTTCCCATTTTCTTCTGCCTTTCCTTCTTTTTATTACATTCAAAATTTCTTTCTGTAAAACAAAAAAAAGCTGAAATTTTATTTTTGTGAAAAAAATTTCATTTTAATTAATTAATGAAATAGAAAAGATTGCTTCATGAAGCAGTAAATAAGAGAGAAAGAGGATGGAGAGAGAAAAATAAGGATGTATCTGTTTAGTGGACACAAATGACAATGTGATAGTTGATGGATACGGTTATTCGAGATGACAAGAAAAGCAAACAATAAAATTGTTTTGAATTTATGGTTTGATTAACGGATGTCCAGGTAACCGAGCAATACAACTGAAATTGAAATTTCAGTTAATTTTCAGTAAATTTAAATTCAAAATTTGTAGAAAGTTACTCACTTTTAGCATTTCACTATTTGACAACAATTATTATTTCATGAAATTCAAAATATTCATATTATCTTAAAATAGGAAAACAATTATTTCAGCAATTATTACTCATTTTATTGACAAGAACTTTTGTCTAAATAAATAATTGAAATATATTCCACTTTACCGTTTTATTTCTTTTAAAGGAATTTTTTTGTATGGGAAAATATTAACAGGCGATGAGTAGTTAATTGATTATTAATTTCTGGTTACCTTTGCATTCCTCATTTCCTTTTCAACATTAACTTTTAATGTGATAATTAATGCATTCGTACTTTTGAGTCATATAATAGAATGATTATTTAATAACTTCTGCAAAATTTGTCCTTTACTTCAAAAAAGTTTTTTCTTAAAAAAAAAGTTCGGAAAATTTTACCTCGTCCACTTTTTCCAACAAATCGCAGATCATTGAATCGAGCAATTTGTCCATTCATTTGAGTACGATTATTTCGCAAATCTGCGCAACAATTTTCCTCATTCCCGGCTGCAACAGTAACAAATGTTCCATCCGGTACCGGTCCTAACGCAAATACGGTAAATGGTATCGGCAATGATTTGTTGCTACGCCAATGAGTGGGTAATGCAGTGCAAATTACATTAGGACATCCTGTTGGTAATAATTTTGTTGTTGCTGTAACTGCTGCTAATGCTTCTTCAAGCGCAATTAACGTCTTCTCATAATCATCTGTATCCATTATTAGTTCTGCGTTTCATAAATTTAGAACTGGAAAAAAATGACTGAATGAAATAAAATCAAACACGATGAGTGATAAAAAACAATTTTGTCAAAATTATCATGATTGCTTATTCCATCAGCTGATAGTCATGACAATATGATAATTCGCTTTATAACTTTACGTACTGTGAAATGCAATGACATCAATGATAGTTTGCATGCGACAACAAATACGAAATTTTTTTTTCTAATGATTATAGGATCTACAATTTATCGCATTTGTTATAACAGTTTATTAATATTTGCAGAGAAAAAAATCAAAAATTTGTAAAAAAGATTTTCAAATTTTACGAAATTCACTAAAAAAATGCTGAATAAATTTCAAAAGAATTAGTGAAAAAGCAACAAATTTTCATCAAAAATAAGCATGAATACCAAATTTTAAAAAGGAGCATATAAACTATAAAATTTATTTGTAAATTTTTGTAGCAATTTGTTTGATCAATTTAAAAATTAATTTCTCAATATTAGATTAAAATTATTTTTGCAATGATCAAAACTAAAATTTCCATTCACAGTAACAATAACGTACATATTAATATTTGACGAAAATTATTCCAATAAATTTGATGTAATTGAGAAGATGCGTGTTGAATGAAATTACTAATTTAAATTTTGATTTAATAAAATGTAAGGAAGAAATGTAAAGGAGAAGAAGGAAGAGGAAAAGATGATAGCAAATGAAGAGAAGAAGAGAATTTGGTTGAACTTGGGCGGTTATAGTTTATTTAGTTGTGAGGTAGTGTGGAAAGAGATAAGTGAAATGAATTAATAGATAGATGGGTGGTATTTGAATGGGTTGGTTAATTTGTTCAATGATCGGAAAGCACTGAACAACTGATCCAGATGATACTGATGATTTGTGAACAATGTCGAGAAGCATGATGACTTGAAAAGAGAGAAGAAATTGAACAAATAAACCGAAAACAACCGCAGCCATCTGAGGTTTACAAAGGTGTTAAGAAGTTATTGATGCTAATCGAAATCAAAAAAAGACCGACAAATGTTTTCTTCATTTCTAATTTTTTAAATTATTGAGCAAATTTGCTGCTTGTAAATACATTTGAAACTTATTTATTGTAATTTATATGATAAACAATTTGATATTTTGCATTCTGCAATCTATACATGATACTGCAAATAACTGTAATAAATACACCTTCTGATGAGTATGATAGCAATGTATGCATGAACTATACTGCATATTGCAATCAGTATATGAATTGTATTCTCATGCTCTATACAAAAATCTATATCATTTATAATTAATATCATTTATAATGCAAGCTTTGAAATGAATGTTGTGAGATGAACTGAAGAAAGGTTATCTATTTAAGCTTGTACAGATTAGCTTTTACATTCAACGATAACCGGAAAAGGAAAAACTGTTCAATAGAAAGTATACCAAAAGCTATAAAATTTTTCCATTGCATTTTAAAGGCATTTTTTCGAAAACTGTGCTCATCATTATATTTCTTTTGAACAAGGAAAAACCGTTAAAAAAAAAAAAAAAAAAAACCCGAATGCTTATTCAATTGATAAAATTGATAAGGTTTTGGTTGTGGCTTATCAATGGTGGTGAAAATTAAACGTAATGAGATGAGATTGATTGTTAAAAACAAGAAGAAAAGAAAGCATTATATGTTGATGTCACAAACATTACTCTCTCTTAGCCTGATCTTTTTTTATTTTATAAATTTTTTTTCCAATCCTTTCAAATAATTGCTTTTTTTTTTTTTTCTCACAATTTCTTTTCATTCAAATGATCAACAACATCCCATCACTATCATTACTAATATCATTATCATTTATCATTATCATTATTGTTCTCTTCAACAGTAATAAAAAGAAATCAAAGGATAATAAAAGAAATCAAAACTTTTTTCTGATTTTAACAACTATCGTGTTAACATTACTAATTCTTAATGACAAGTACTATTGCGCATTCTGACACTTATCATTTTCTTCTTACTCCTCCTTTTCTCCCTCATTGTTTTTAATATATCCCTCTTCCAGTACATCCCGTCCTCCCATTCTCCCGTGTCTATCTGTCCTACTACTGTCCTCCCATTATTTCATTTATTTCACTTTATCTCGATATCAGCAAAAGAGAGAAGGAGGGACACATCTATTTCACTGCTCATTGACAAATGATTGACATAGATTTTGTGTTTTTAAAAATTTGAAAAACTTGCACTTTTTTTAGAAAATTAAATTTTTTAAAAATAAAGAAATCTTAGATTTTGATTTAAAAAAAATGAAATCTTAAAGAAAAAAATGTATCAGATATGCTGATATGTTATTATTATTATTTAAGGAATTCAGTTAATAATGATTGAAAATTAGTGCTTTGAATTAGTGTTATTGGTCGAAATTTTGTTAAATGTCGTCTTCATTTCAAATTGAAATTCAAAATTTCATACGATTTACAAATTATTAATTACTTTTTTGTTGAACAAAAAAAATTTTATTGGGTAAAATTATTATCTTTCATATACCCATTATTAACCGTAGGAATGAAGATGAAAAAGCTAAATTATTATGCTATATGCAGGTTACGCTATATTAAATGTAAATTCATCTAATATCGTCTCTTTCTCTTACTCTGATAAATTCTTCGAAGCAAATTTTCAATTTAATATTTTTTTATTTTTGAAAAAAATAACTGTTTTAAAATCTGTATTCTCTTAATTCTTCGTCATATTTCTTTTACTTTCAATTCTTACATATTTTATTATTCATTTTGAAATAAAATCTTGTAAAATGAAAAGTTCGAGATACAAAGGCAAAAGAAAAATCACCAAAAATTATAGGAAAATATACCAGAGAAAGCTGAAAGGAAAAAATTTTGGGTAATGGTAGTTGCGCCAAATGAGGCAATGAAATGAATGATTTGTAGATAGGAAAATGGATTTGGGAAGATAAGATTATAAACAGTAGTGAAGATATAGTGAGTATTTTAATAATTTGTAGCTAATTAGTCGATTGTTCAACTTTGATCAAAGTATCATTCGTGAAAAAAGAAATTTCGAAATTTCAAATGTAGCAAGTTATGATTTATCGTAATTTTTGCATCGCCACATGTGTGTGTGTGTGTGTGAGTGTGTATGTATGTGGAGATGAGTGAGTATTTGGGTGTCTGAATGAGAAAAATTTTATTCATAAAAAATTTTTTTAAAAAATGATTTGAAATAAATAAATGGATGCAAACATTTTAAAAAATTTTTTTCAAAGAAAGTTTTATTTTATTTAAATGATTAGATGTGTAATGATTAATTCTTTAGTAAAATTTGTTAAACCATTAAATTTGCTTCTTTCATCCTCTTTTCCTCTCTTGCTTTTTCTTTTTTCTCTTTCTATCTCTTAATAAATGAATACGAAATGCACTAATCATTTGAAACAAGCTTTATCCTTTAAACTTCCGAACTTTCTCATAATAAACTAATTTAATGTTTGTAAAATCTTCGCATATACATCTCTCTAGCTCTCTCTCTTCCTCTTTTCTCCCTTCTACCTTATGATATTGCATTATTTTTCTTAAATGTGAATTTTAACTTAAGAATGAATTTCTTCAACGAGAATAGATGGAATATATTGGAATAAAATTAATTGAATATAATAGAATCAAACAATTAAGAACGAATAGAATGAAACTGCTAGGAATATACTGGAATGGAATGGATGGAATAGAATATGTAAAATAAATTGGAAAATATATCGGAACGGAATAGAATGGATTGTATAGATGGAATTGGTATATATCGGAATGAAAGAGAATGGATCGGAGTGGCTGTGAAAGAAGTATTGGGATATATCGAAATGAAATGAAATGGTATTAAAGGATGCTATAAGCCACATCTGGTGGTGGTAGTGGTGGGTAGCGATAGTTAGATCGGTCGGTAGGTATTTGTGGATGTTTGCTTGCTGCAAAATATATTGCTATTGTTTGCTTCTGCTTGCTTGCTTGCTTGCTTGCAAAAGCCACATGGAGTAACCATTAGACAAACCGTACAAATATGCGATATTACTAAATTACTTCTGGTTGAAACTATCACTGATTGATTGCTTGCTCTCATACTGATAATAACAGTGATAAAGATGATGACATGATGATGATGATATGATGATAACAATGATAATGATGATGATGGTGATAATAATAATGATAATGATGATGATGATGATGATGATGATGATGATGATGATGGTGATGATGGTGATGATGATGGTGAATAATGAAGTTTCTTTGTGTTTCAAATCCAACAAACTGTCAGATGGATGTGAAAAGTGGAGAACATATGGAATTAATGGGATCGGAAAATGAAAAGAAAATTCACAGAAAGGTTTTTGAGGTTTGGCAATGTTAGCTGTGATTTATTTGAATATGTTTTTCGTTGTGAAAATTTTTTAAATTTTAAATTTGAATCTTCAAATTTGAGAAGGACATTAAATAAAATTTGTTTTTCTTCCACAGTCATCATTGTCATACAACTACTTATTATCTTCACAGTTAAGTTACGGAGTTTATTAAATCGCTATCAGAATAGGTACATTCGATGAAATCAGATCAAATCAAATAAAATTAAATAAGTATATCACGACTTTCATATCATTTGCTTCCATAGCATGACATCTTTCTAACCTGATGACACATTTTTGTCTTTACTCAATTTTGGCTTAATTTTCAATTCTCTTTGATCTTTTTATTCCTGTTTCTTTTCTCAACAATAGAAGAAAAGTGATTAAGGGAAAGATTTTCCTGTCTGATTCTTTGTATTCATTGTTATGGCAATAATAATGAGTGATAACAATTATTAATATTGTTATGATGATTTAATTAATGACAAGTGATAATAATAAACTGATTGCTTATAGATATGATTTTGACATTTTAAAATATCGCTCTGTTCTAATTAAAAGATTGAAACTAAAATATTATCATAAGAAATGAAAAGCTTTAACATCTTCTTATCAACAGATATCAAAAATACATGGGCATTGATATTTGATATCAAAGTGATAAAACCGGAAAACACTAATGAAACTGGAATGATTTACAGCAGATTGTTATTGCTTGTGTAACATGCTGAATGTTATTTGCTTCCGGAAAGCCTTCAGTTGATTGATGGAAGTGCTCGAGTAAATAGTGTCAGTTGTTTGATGATTGGTGTGGTTACGTAACTTCAACACGCTGCGGTATTACAGCACTCAGCCCACAATGCAATCAAGCTGCACATAATACAACACACACGCATACACAGCATGCAAACATACATATACATACACGTACACGCACACACACATACATATGGATACAACAGTTGTAAATTTCAATTCCAGTTGTTGTTAGTAATGGAATTGAAATTCTCAAAGCTTCAGACTTTGTTGTATATTTAAAGAATTTCAATCAAAGTAATGCATTACTTGTGGTTGAAAACGGTTAATATCCGATTGCATTACAATGAAATCGTGCATAAAAAGTTTGCGTCGAATTAACTCATTCATTTCTTTCAATTTTCCTATGAAATAATTAAACTAATTATTTAATTGAAGTTCAAATGATCAGATTATTGGAAAAATTGATAGCAATTGTTGAAAGTTGAATTATTATTATTATTATTATTATTATTATTATTATTATTATTATTATTATTATTATTATTACTATTATTATTATTGTCACTATTATTATTTCCATTATTATTAATAATAATTATTATTGCTATTATTATCATTATTATCATTTTTGAACATAATAGTTTACAATTGTGAACTATCGTCATTTCTTATGCTTCATCATTATTTCCGTTGCACAATAATAATGTTGATAATATTATTTTTTATCATTATTTACTTTACCAATTACCTTTCTTTTATTATTTCTTATTATTATCTATTATACGCTTTCATCATCTGCCATCACATTTTCCACTTTTATTTATTATATTATAACTCACCATTCATCGTTTAACAGAAACATTAGACAATGATTGATTTTAATTGCATGAAATTAATTAATTAATTGTCAAATGATTAAAAAAGAAAATTTGCACAACTCTATTAGAGACATTTGGTCAGCAACAAATCACTATTAGGTGAATTTCGAACTAAATAAGTAATTGAAAAATTTGACAAATGATACGGTAGCAGACTACTAAAGTAATTAGTGAATTAATTAATAATTAGTGAATCCAAAATCTATTAGTGATGCAAGTTTTTCAAGAAAGCAAAAACAGATCTATCCGTGAAAAGTGGACTAGAAGAACTGGAAAACTTATTTCAATGAAAAATGCTAGCTAATAATATTTTTGCATAAACTTTTACGGACATTTCAAGTTCTTGATTTAATTAATTCAAAATTTGAAAATACCACAACAATTTCCTGCATTGCATAGCTTTTCAATGATTCAGTAAATTTTAAACTATCATAGCCTGTGAAAAAAGAGAAAAATGAAAGCCAGGATGAATTAATTAGCAAGATCATGTAATATCAGCAGAACAATATGTTGTTATTAAAAGCTCTGTTAAACTTTGCTTGCACTTAAAATAGCGGACCGGAACGTTTATTTTTCATACGTCGATTCTGGAACCATATTTTGATTTGTGTCTCCGATAAATGCAATTTTTGAGCCAACTGATACCTAAAGAAATAATTTATAAATGAAATATTTAATTTGATTTATGAATATTTTCATATAGATTATAACCAATAATCTAAGGATCAATAAATGATCTTAGGTAGAACTATTCGTGAAAATTAAATGATTGAAAAAATTTCTTTAAAAATACATATTGGCTGATACGGGCGATAATTAAGTTAAAGCTTAATTTTTGCCTAGAATAACACAGAGATATTATTTGCGCCCGATTTTATTCGATCACAATCATTGTTCGTTTTCACTCTTCGATTATATTATAACTATGGTAATCAACGATAAGCATGTTTAACAAAGAAGAAATAATAGAAGTGATTATTGCCTTGAAATATAATCGATAATTTTAGTCATATTCAGTTGTGCTATAATAATCGTGATAATCAAACATGATAAACTAAAGTGAATGGCAGTCATATGTTCATCAATTTTGAAAATATTAACTGTTAAACAAATTCCATGGATATGAATAAATATGAGAGAGAAAATATATGGTGAAATAAATTGGATAGCAATTAAAATAAAATACTCAATTTACAAGATTATAATTTATTTCTATTTTTTGAATTATTGAATTACATTACGATTTTGCTTTTTTCTTTTTTGGCTCAGTATTTTTGCCACAGATTGCGAATTAATTAATTGACTAATTAATAAGTTAATGCCATATATTCATACTGAAAAGTAAAAAGTAACTAGGCTTAATTTACTGCAATGCATTGCAACTTTATTTATGACCAACGATAGGTATACTAATAATTCCTGATCATTTCTTCATACAAACTAATGCCTTGTCCAAACAGCAAAACTTGTCTAAGGCATTACCATCAATTTATATTATTCTTTTGTTTCAAAGTATACTGTACCTTTTAGGTCGTGATAAATAACGCGTTTGCGCGAAATTTCTTTCCAGTTCCATAAGTTGCTCTGTTGTAAAAGCAGTTCGTGGACGTCGTATCTTTCCCAATGCTTGCCATGCATTTACTACAGTTATTCACAAAAATTAGAAATTAATTAATCGCAATAATTTAGAAAATCAAAAATTAACAGCAACAATATAAAATTGACGCTTATATTCAATTTAAATTCAACTTAAAAAGTCATAATTAAAGGTTTCCATCAAAAAAATGAATTAGTAAAATAAATTTTAATTTACTAATTACTGTCTCATTGAATTTAATCAATCCTGAAATTCAAATTTGCTTGTAAATGTAATGAATTCTTAGTTTATAAGATTTTGGAGAAAAATTGTCAACGCTTTTTTAAGTTAGATATTTCTTTTACTTTCTTAATCCCTAAATGCTATGAACTTTATGTCATTTGTTATCGATTTCAGCAAAAATTCAAATTAATTTATTAATTTTAGTCAAAAGTTAAAATTTGAAATTGAAAAAAATTACTTTGAAAAACTTTTTACTGCTTTGCAACGAAACTCTAAATTAAATGAAGACAAAAATGGCAAAAGTTTTTCATTGCAAGAAAAAAAAAAGAAATATGTATTTCAGATTTTCCCTGAACTGTTAATAATTGCATACTAATTTTTAATAAGTGATTAAATTATCGTAGGATAAAATTAAAGATTCAGATGGATTATAGTAATACATGAAAGAGCTAACTTGTTAAAGCAATGTGATCGTAAAGTAATGGAATGTTAGTGGTGTGAAACACGGATGGATACGGTAGTTGTTCGATTAGAATTGGTACTGCCTCTGTTGTTCTTGTTGTCATAGTTGATCTTGTCGTTGGTGTTGCTGTTACTGCCGGTACTATTGTTGTTGTTGATGTTGTTGTATTTGTTGTTGTTGTTGTTGTTGCTGCTGTTGTTGTTGTTGTTGTTGTTGTTGTTGTTGTTGTTGTAACTGTTGTTGCTATCGGTGCTGCGATTGCTGTTGATGATGCATATAATGCTGATGATCCTGATGATGATGATAATGATAATGATGATGATGATGATGATGATGATGATGAAGATGATGATGATGATGATGAAAGCATAACTGGCGTAATAATAGCTTTTGTTGGTAAGGAAGTTGTTGGTAATGATGGAACATAACGATTATTTTTCATCCCGGCGAATATTTTTATATTATGTTGATTTTCCGGAAAATGATTTTCAGCAGATGATGATAGAGAATTGATAGAATAGATTGATGAAGAAATATTATCAGGTTGGACATGAATTATTTTCTCATCCAATTTTTGATGATTTAGTGCAGTTACTACATTTTGAAGATTACTACTGTTATTAGAATCATGATTATCGTAATTGTTATCATTAGTATTACTTTTGTCTTCATTATCATCAATATTATTTTTATGATTATTATCATCATGTCGTAAGAGGGCATCAATTGAAGTGAACATTTTTTTTTGGGGGGACAAAATTATAATAGAAATAGAAAGAGAGCGACAGAAGCACACAACGACAAATAAGTATGATTTAAATTTTAAAAAAGAACTCAAAAATTGTCTTTCTTTTTTTTTTTCATCTTTTTCAATCATTTATTT
The DNA here is from genome assembly GCA_037074765.1 of Mansonella perstans. Taxonomy (NCBI): domain Eukaryota; kingdom Metazoa; phylum Nematoda; class Chromadorea; order Rhabditida; family Onchocercidae; genus Mansonella; species Mansonella perstans. The sequence continues at coordinate 153,573 of JBAMDO010000064.1, forward strand.
TACTTTTTCTTCTCTCTTCTTCATCTTCTATTATTACTTTCTTTTTCGCCCTAATCCTCTTCATTTTATTTATCCTTTTTCCACTTCAATCCAAATATCATCAAAATTGAAACTGAAACTAGCCAACAACTGGGTGTGGTTCCATTTTTAATTCAATTATTTCAATTGTTCAAAGAAATTCAAAATGAGCGAAAAAAAAAGAAACGAAAACAATCCACTGGGAATTTTTCCAGCTCTTCCTCTACAAACTTTTCTCAATTTCTTTCCTTCTTTCTTCCTTTTTCTCTCTCTCTCTCTCTTCTTCTCCGTTTTTGATAAATTTTAAGAAAATTATTTTCTTTTCTTTTTAAATGAAATATTTTTTTTACAAAATTTTTGCCAATAAAAAATGAAAAAATCTTTTTTTTCAAACAATTTATAAAAAGTAATAATTTTTGCAAACTTTCTTTTTTTTAGGAAAATGTCAAAAAGTTGATAGGAAATGAAATTGCTGAATGGACGGTGTTATCAGTGTTATCAATGACTGAATAATATATTCCCATAGGAAATTTCATTTTCATTGCTTCTAATAGATGAAAAATATTTAAAGACTTTGTTTATTTGTTTTTTTTTTTTTCTTTTTAAATAAATTATTTGAAAAAGAGGAAAGAGAAAATGATGGAAACATTGTTGTTGTTGTAGAAATTCATTTCATGTTAGATAGTTTCCCTTTTAAAATATTTTAATTAGCAAAGCGGAAGAAATGAAAGACAAGGGGAAAAGTGATATGCAAAAATTAAAATCATAAATCAATTTTTCCTTTCCTTAATTCAAATTCATTCGTTTTCTCATCAACAAACAAACTCTTTCTCTTTCCTTCTCTCTCTCTCTCTCTCTCTGTTGTTTATCTTTTTCATTTTCCGCCTTTCATTTTGGTTTTATATTCATTTTTCAGTTATCTTAAAAATATAAAAATAAAGCATTTCCCGCCGAGTACTAAATCAAATTGTCACTTCAGTTTAGAGCATTATGGTAGTTAAAACAAATTTTCATCAAATTCAATTATATTTCAAATTCATTTGGGAATTTCGGTGCGTATTCTTTAAATGTGTTAAGTACTTCTTTTTTTTTTTTTTCCTTTTTCCTCAAATCTATTGCAATGAAACAAAAAAGTTATTGCTAAATTGACTTATTATAACACTAATTTTTTTTTTTAAACTATTATGAATGATAATTAAAAAATTAAGAAAGTTATAAAATTAAGAAACAAAAAGAACGAACTATTGATGTTATAATGTCTCTTCATAAGATACAGTGCAAATCAATGATGTTTAGTCGTTAAATGGTTCCGATAAAATGTCAATGTAATATCATCATAAGTCTTTATGTAGATGTATCATTAAAAAAAAATCAATATAATATCGTTATCATTTTTACGTTATAAGTTAATTATTATACTTGATAATATTATTATTGCTTTTTTGCAACTTGTTAAATTATTAGAATAACATTCCTCGCATGATGTAAGGATCATTTATTGTCATTATTAGGAACTTCTTGACAAATTTCATCACTTTAACGATGATAACTGTAATCGATTAAATTATCTCCTGAAATTTACAGGAATTATTATGTCGAAGCTTTATCGATATACACAATATTTTAGCCAGTTTAGGCAAAATTTTTGGTATTCTTTTCTTCGTCTAAATGAAATAGCCAATCAAAAAGCGTGTAAACTGGCATTGTTGTACTACGGTAGCCAATTCCCAATGAATTCTCCTCATTTAACAGTATTAACTTATAGTTTACTTTAAGATAATGAAGAAAAACTTGTGGAAAAGTTCTGAGTAATTTTTCTTTCAACATTACTACACAAATTAAATAATTTGCAAATGTGAGATCATTACAATAAAAGTCTTTCAAATGAGAATATTTTTTAAGTTCGAAAATAAAATTTTTTTTTGTGATAAAATTACTCTGAACATAAGCAAATTCTTAAATGCTTTTTGATGTGTTTTTGTAAATCATTGTGGGAAGTTTGTTTACTAGTTTCAGAACAAACAAATGAACAAAATGAAGAAACGAACAAGTGGAGCAGAGAAAAGGAAAAGGGCGATGAGAAAGAGGTCATGAACCATATGATAATGTAGTAATGATTAAATTGGGCATCATAAAAGAATACTATCATTTTGCTTACGTAACATTCTAATGGGAAGAAATAATTCAGCAATTTGTAGAAAAAAAGAAAGAATCAAACAAACTACATCAATTAATTTTTCCAATTTGTCAATATGTTGCTTATGTTGACATCAAAATGAATAAAAAAAAAAAAAGATCAAATGAGATACAATAAGGATTTAATGTGTTTGAGAATTTAAAATTATTGATATAGCAAAAATAAATAAATATTTCAATAAAACTGCTTAGAAAAGCAATGGAAATAAATTCTAAAACAAGATCAAGATAATTTCAGATAAAACAATCAACAGAAATGGAAAAATACGGAAAAAGGATATATCAAAAATTCAATTTCATTACTAAGAATGTTAGATCGAAGTGCAGTGAAATAGATGCTGGAATAAGTATGAAGCCTAAGTTTCATTACATATTAAAATATCGATTGTAAACAGTAACTCATTTCATGCGATCACAGAAAGTGTTCATCAATATGCCTTAGGTGTCTGATTCGAGCAAGACAAAAGAAACACTTCATAGACCGGAAAATTTGCAACATTTGTAACTCTTTAATCTCAAAAAAAAAATGATAAATTCTGTGCAACAAAATAAGTTAGTCATTTTGCAAACAATTTAATGAAAATTCTGACGTAAGCTATTTAATATATTACGATCAGAATATTATTTCTGTCACATTTACAAGAAATCTGAAGACGAAAATTTCGATGATGATGTACAATGGAGAACGGACGGAATTAACGAAAAGATAGAAGAAAACATGATCTAAGAAAGCGAACTGAAATCAGAAGGCTAAAATGATCAGAATTAAGGAATATGCAAAATCCACAAATGACACAAAAGATTTAACACAAAAATGCAATAAGAAAAACATAAAAATGAAAAATAAAAAAGAAAGGGATGAAACCACGCATTGGAATTTCATGATCCATAAACAACAAGAAATTGAAAAATTAAAAAATAAATAATTATACGGGTGCTAAAATACTTCAAGAAAAATTTGAAGTGTTACAGCGTGTTAGGTAAATTTACAATTAATACAAGGATCAGATAAATTTATAAAGCAACTGAAAATGAAACACAAGATACAAATATCTTGGAAAAAACTAAATGTAAAAAATATCCATAAATAAAAGCCTAGTATAATATTATCATTTTAAAGGTCTCACAAAAATAGTGAAAAAAATATGCGAAATATTATAAGGTTCCAAAATAAAATACAATTCACAATTCCGCAAATCGTACAGCTTATCATTTTACATAAAGTTTGAGATGAGGGTATAAATTAGAATTAAAATTACAGGTTTCTCAGACAGTTACATCATCTAATCAAAATAGATGTCAGGCGGTTAGTCGTCCTTCTGCAGCCCTTTATTACGACCACGGAATCCACCACTACGGTAACGATCTGACTTTCCGCCTAGAAATATCCTAATGCAGACTCTATTAATATGGATGACTGAAATGAAATACACTTTAAAAATTTAACGGACAAAAAATACATACGTGCACCTCCTCTAAAATATGCCAGTGGCATTCGACAGGCATCTGATGGTGCAACACAGCATGCTGGTGGGCTTTTTCTCCAGCGCCTCAAAAATTATTGAAAACACTATAAAAAAGTGCTCCTGCATAAGCAAAGTGAAAAAAACACATGCAAATGCCATCTTGTGCTCTGATTATTTTAAAAAATAATGGATTTTAGCAAACTGTTCACTGATGTATTTTTAGAACATAGCATTTCGAATATCAATACTAAAAAACTGCAAGAACGATTAAAACTTTAAAAATCAAACATTGTAAAGATTTACCAATCTTTTCGACGATTTTCTCGTCGTCGTTCTTTGACTTCATTACTGCGCTCTTCCTGCTGCTTCTCTACTGTAAGTGTCTTATATAAAATGTCAAAATTCAAAAACCAAATGCAAAAAAGAGATGCAATAATTTATAAACGAATCAAAATTATACAATATTTTCAAAGTCAGATATATATGATCGACTTAATAAAACCTATTTTCATAACTGCGAATAAAATGACTACTTACAAGGATCATAGAACACTGACACAACAATCTAAGTCTGGAACATGTACCAGTGGTTCATTCTCAGTCAATAAGCAAATCTTGAACACTGCTTAATCTCATGGAAATCTATTCATTTTTTTTTATAGCGTTAATTGATGAAAGCGCAATTCGAAAAGAAAAAATAATTAAAAAAGTACTCCGTGTATTGTATAAATTTTAGCTATGTAAGTTTAACTTCTTGTCATAGATGTGCATAGTGCTAGTGTCGAAATAAGTGAACAATTTATTATTCAGAACATGTGGAAAAAAACCTCTGATTATATCAGCTGATCGAGTTGATTGCGGTCTCGAACTATTTACAAACTGTCGGAAAATTCGTCGAAAATGTTGATCATCCGGTCGAAAATGATAAGGAACGAAATGACTATGTCCTGATCTCTGAACAACCGTAACTGTATCATTGACAGTTTCTTGTCGTTCAACTGATTCTTCAGTACTTCTTTCCTGTGATAAACCATCGTCACCTAAAGTGTTATTCAATTCCTCTTCCATATTTGTTGTCGATACTTGTTTTGCCTTTGTTATTCCAGCTTCTTCCAACGTACTCATACATGGATCTTCCGGGACCTGAAAGTACTTCTATTTCAACTAAATATACAGAATCTAATTTCCCGGATGCTTTTTTTCTCCAGAACTTCGCCAGGTTCTTAAAATCTCTTACATTGAATGGACAACAGAACAAAGTTGTTCTTCCTTGAGGAGAAGCGATCGTGAACTAAAAGCGTCATCACCCGAAAGGACAACAGAATAAACTTCTTTTTCCTCGGGGAGAAGCGATCGTGAACTAAAAGTTATTACCGGAATGGACAACAGAACAAACTTGTTCTTCCTCGGGGGGAAGCGATCGTGAACCAAAAGTGTCATCACCAGACTCAATTGTATGAGTGCTTGCAGTAGCATTCTCTTCTTCAGCATGATAAGATAAATGACTGTTATTATCGTTGCCTAAAACAAATCTTCACAATTTCCATTATTATCTTTTTTTTTTTCTTCTCAATATAACAAATCAGCGATTCCAAAAGTCTTCCAAAATTCAAACTTTCGTCAATTTCGAGAGATTGTATACTAGGTCCACCGCAAAAATCTGCTCGACTGTCTGAATTTGCACTCTGCTGCTTTGGCCGATGATTTCGTGTCGGACAAGAATTGCCAACAAAGCTTTCTCGTTGACATTGCTCATCCATATGTTCTGGGATCTGTCGACGACGAATGGGTCCTTCATTTGTTGCCTAAAGATTTGAAATCCAGGGAAATTAAAAAGGACAAATTTCAAAACTTTTAAGATTGTAGAACTCCGCTCAAAAAAATCTCAAGTTATGGCAAAGGCAGAAAATAAACTGCCTGAGTTATTTCGCTTCAAAAACAATAAAACAGTAGAAACACAAGGAATTTTAAATATGTAAAGTCTTATAGCCTTATTATATCTACCTCATTGTTTACAGCATTCGGGGGACGTTCTCGAAATCCTGGCAAATCCGTGCATTCTGCAAAGCCCGCATGTAAATGATCTTCCAATAATATCTGGTTTATAGTTGCAAGCAACTCCTTAAAAAATAGCAGATTTATATTAAATTTGAGATTTTGCAAAAAAGCGCTGTTTTCAAACTGCTAGCATGGAAAGCATCTCAAGTATCCCACGCTCTAATCTTATCTTTTTGTGGACTAATTGCTTTCACCTGTAGCTAGTGAATAAGAAATGAAAGTCTAAGAATGAATATCGATCTCAGATAAAAGAAATATGAAACGAAGTTCAGCAAAGAACATTATTCACTATCCATTCCAACGAAGAATCAGGAAAAAAAGAAAAGACCTTAGTCTCCTCTGTTTCCGCGAGATCGGGTTGTTTCATTATGAAAATAAAGTAAGTCATCAATTTAACGCGCAGCTTTAACATTAGCTGCATATCCTGAAAATAATTTTAGCACATTTTTTTGCCAATCAAGAGAATCAGAAGGAACAAAAAAAGAAAGAAAAGCCAGGAAACCACAAAAATTGACTTGATAATATAGAAATTACTATAGAAGAAGTAGCAGTTAAATCCTATGCATTCCAATTTTCAAAAAAATTTTAAATAAAGGATCAATTTTAGCAACTAACCTCAAATTTCCATCGAAAAACCAGCCACGGTTCGAGTGCAAAGATGCACTCATCGGTATTCGAATCCGTGTCTTCATCATCATTCAAAGCAAATTCATCACCTAAATTAAAAAACTACTTAACTTACCTAAAATATAAACAATTCCTAATACAAATATAAAGAATTCATCCACACAAAAAATTTTTTTCTAATGATAAAATTACATTTCTGGAAAAGCTAATCAGCTTACCTATGGAGTAGTCATTCAAAACTTCACGTTTGAGATGAATTGGACCGGCAAACAACAATACCGTCAGTGGTGGAACTGCCGTAACTGTTCGTAACTTAAAAGAATTAATAGAGTTCATTCCAAATTTGAAGGAATCTGAAGCGTTTTAAAAAAGATGGATTAAATTAGTGGAATCACTAAAAGGAAGAAAATAGTAAAACTAGCAATAACCTACACTTAAGTTATCACCAGTTTTAGATAATTCCTGAAATGCAAGGTATTCAATAACTGGTTCTCGTTTTCCGAATTTTCCAACCCCCATTGCATTCATTCCAACAGATGAAGCTTGACGTTTAACCGCACATCCATATGGTAAAGATGCAACTTCGTTACTGTAACGATGTGAATTTAAAGATTTAATTTCAGTAGCCTGAAATCTTGTACCAACTCTCTGGATCCTAGAAACTCAACATATTTAGGTAAAAGGAATAACTTTTTTTACAGCATTAAAAAAAAGGTTTTTTAATTAAAAGACGATCACTGAGAATCAATCTCTCATGCTTATTTTATACATCCCTTACAAATGCAATTACTAACCCATCGGTACAAAAAGCCCATCGTGCACGACATTAAACAGAAGTTCTCAGAAAAAAAAGATGCCAAATACCTTGTTCGTACTTTTCGAATCTGACCACCAGAACGGGTAAAACCAATGTTAGGATAACTACCCGCTACAATAGCTGCTTGAATCATTGGCCATGAATTACTATATCGATTTAAATCGGGATCTTCTGCTGACCGACAGTTTGCAGGTAGCAATCGAAGTCTTTGTAATTCCATGAATAGTTGCTGTCTAAAATGGCATAATCACATCATCAAAAATAACCACGTACCGGTAATGACGCATAAGTATCTATAAAGTTGATCGCAATGAGATCATATTCCTTTAAATTTGAATTCCTTGAAGATTATCAAAAAAAGCAAGAATCGAAGCACCAGAATGACTTTAGATCGCCTAATTATTCTATCCACTGCAGATAACAAAATTTAATGTAATTCTTTCCAATAAAAATTTATAATAATTTTCGAATTACTGTATTAAAAAAATGGAAACTAAAAAACCCCTTTTAAGAACTACTATCAGTGACCAGAATGAAGGCATATCCGTGAGCCTTCGTTAAAAATAAGGATTTGTTAGTAGGCTGAAAAGTTTTCCCGTATTCTGATTCAGTCAAATGCCACTGTCAAAGAGGGCGACCAAAATTAAGAATTTCATTTTTCATATCAACTTCAACTAATTTTACAAAATTTAATAATTAAATGAAACAATTCATTTAATTATTTACGGTAATTTAATTTTAAAAAAAGATGCAAAATCTTTTACCGAATTCCAACGATCATTCGCATTGCACTGAGGGATAAATAATTACTCATACAAAAATTCGACTGTCCATGAACGGGCAATTTTATAAACGCGTTATATACCCTCAAAAATGTCATATGGTCCGAATAATCAAAACCGGCGAAGATATCACGTGCCATCATTGCAGAATTCCGTTCTTCTCGTTCACCAGTAGGTGGTAGCACAACTAGAATATCAATTATTTTTTAATCATTTTAAATGGAGTGAAGACAAATTAGAAAGAAGCCAAATGATTAATATCTAAAGACCAAATCATAATAACTTACAGGGATCACGATGTGACAGAGTGGCAACAAGTGTTAAAACAGGATCCAAGCATTTCAGGCAAATACCAAAAAGGAGAAATCGAGCCAACTGCGGACACAATGGAAGTTGCACAATGTGACGTCCAAGATCGGTTAAATCCGGTTCAACATTTCGGCCACGAGCATTTCCGAAATATGCATTATCTGTTAAGTGTGATATCTGCGATGATTCTTGTCGATTTTTAAAAACTGCACCAATTTGCTGTAAATATATTTTCCAAAAGTTTTCGAATACTATTTGACAGATTAATAGTCAGCGAGCAAAATGTGATGCTAACTGTATGGTCAAAAAAAATTATCCGTTAATATCATAATTAAACAGAGATAGTGTTACAGATAAGAAAAAAAGAAATTATGAGCCGATAAAGCTTTCAATATAATTTTGAAACAGAAACTTTTACTGTCAAATAATATAGTGACCTCAAGAAATTCAAAACTTCGATCGATAGCTATCGCTGTTGGTGGTTCCGGCGCGTTGAGCAGAAACTGTCGAACTGAATATTTTCTTGGGGCAAACATCTTCGCATGTAAACACACTTCATGAATAGCGCTCCTTTTCATTTCAGGCAACTAAAGCAGTGCAATCTGTTGACAAATTTAAGCGATCGCAGGCCCAATGAAACAATTTCAGAAAAAGAAACAAAAAAAAAAAACGAGAAATGACATCAAAGTAAACACGCATTAAAGACCTGAGTTGGATTCATTCTTGAATAATCTTCCGCTGTGAACAATCGAAAGCAATAACCATTTCTACATCTTCCGGCTCTACCGGTTCGCTGTTCAGCATTTGACTTTGCTATCCATGTCATTTTAAGTTGACTTATACGTGTCGAATGGTCATAGATTTTCTAACGTGTAAAGAAAACATGATTATAATATAGCAGGTTTTTTACTTTTTTTATGTACCACAATATGTTAGTGATACGAACAAGGACCAGAAAAAAATGAAGCTAGAGTTTTATTTGCAAGAACAAAATATCCTTTGTATCTGATAAAAAACTTGAAGATATGTCGACCTTATCTTGCAACTTTACTACCTAGATAAGGAAAAGTTTTGAACTTGCCGAAAAGATCATTACCTCTTTGACTTTACCACAGTCAATCACGAAAACAACATCATCGATTGTCAAACTTGCTTCAGCAATATTCGTACTCAAAATCTGTAATGCGATTAAATCTAATTACTCTCACTGGTGATCCTGTTTAAACAGCAAAGAATCGTCAGCTTCATCTTCCGCCTTCTTCTAACAGAAATTTGTCTTGCTATTCTTAAAAATCTGGTAAAATAAGGCATTTTAAGACATACCACTTTACGGTAACCGCTAGTCACTGACTCAAATATACGTTGCTGATCTTGACTACCCATTTGAGAATGAAGAGTTAAAATAGTTGGTTTTGTAAAGCAGCCCTGCATTTTCATAGCTTTCTCACGCACAGTTAAAATATCTTCGTATCCAGGTAAAAACACTAGAATTGAACCTAAAAAAAATCTTTTAGTCTTTACAAGGTGCGCGACGAACATGAACATGCAATCTTGAAATCCCTCCCTGAATATACATAAAGTAACCACATCCAAGAAACCAAACTTATTACAAGAAAGAATCACACTTTTGTAATGCATTATTTATGAAGAAATCTCGAAAATACTTCATATAAAAACGAGAAAAGAACCAAACCATTAATTGGGCTATCCATGCAGTAACTGATTACAGCTACTGTTAAATCTGTATCAACACTTTCCAACCACTGTTCACCGCCTGACATCATATATGACTGGAAAACGCACATACAATGTAATCGAATTTTTTCCAAATCATTCCTTTCTGATTTTCAAATTTGACTTGAAGACAACATCCATTTCATGTTTCATTTCATGCTTTCATTATATTCCATTTAATCTTTCTTTCAATTTACATATGAGAAATATAAGTTTTCTTGGCATTTAAGCAAAAATTTTAATATGCAAAGATTTACATCAACTAGGTAAACCGTATCCAAGTTCGTGCGCCGCAGAATTTCCACACATGACGGATCGAAATGTGGCGGACGGTTTTTTAAACATGATACATAAAACTCGTGATCGCTATGCGGCTAAAAAAAGTATTGGTACAACAAAAATCAAGTATCAGTCATAGTCAAAATTAGTTTGAACAAAAATTACTGGACTGTTATGAAAAATTCTTTTATTAAGATGGGAGCGATAAGTAAAAGAAGGAGCCTTCATTGTCATTATCGACTGGCTTCAAAATGGTAGACAAAAAAAATACGGTAAAATAAACATACTGCATCTCGACATCCTGAATGGATATTTGACAACGAAAGTGGCATTAGTGATCTGAAAATAACTAAAATTCAAAAACTGCATAAAATCATGAAAAAATCCAAGGACAAAGTATATAAACCGTTTATTCAAACTTAAGACAGAAATACCACTACAAAATTTCAAAAAATAAATAGGCAATATTAACGAATAGGTACAAACAGAAAGTAGTAATAAATACCCCTGATTAGAAAAATTCGATCCATTTGTATTCCATTGCGCGCCAAATCCGTCTATATTATTCGTGGATATATAGAATTTCGGAAGCTGCGTGTAATCTTGTATATTTGGAGGCTGCAAATCACTGGTTTCATTGCACACTTATTTCGCAAGTTGGATAAATAAAAGGATTTATTCAATTTTTCTGTTATTTCAAGATAACTTTTTGTGATCTAAAATTCTGCTTTTTTCTTATTGAATGATTCAAAGCTAAGAGTTTATGAGTACGAAATCCAAAGATGTCTGGAATTAAAACAGTAAAATTTACAGGTGAATTCAATCAGATTTCGCTACTAATAGTTTCCAGAATGCAGTCTTACCATAACGTAGTAATTCTGACAATCATTTTGTGCTGGCATCACATGATATGTTGCACATGCTATCTGAGGTCCACCGACATATGATGCCATCATACCATATGGGATCTGCTGAGCATATACATAATTTGGCGGTGGCTGAGAGTAACTGTAACTCTAAAAATAACTAACATCATAAATTGAAAATCTAGATAATCGGATCAGAAAAATTTTTTAAGAAAAAATTCCGCTTATAAATGTCTAATGTAATATGAATTTCCTAACAAGATAAGTGACTGAAGAAAATTTCACAAAAGCAGTGCATATATCGACAAAGAACGGGCAGTAAAGTATCCCAACTTCCTTTAATGAAATTTTGAACCGCTTTTAAAATTTACAGCTAAATCATATAGTACTCCTTCTCTATCATTTCCAAACTATTAAACTACGCTTCCTGTTCATTCATATATACCAACATTTATCAGAACTATCTGTGATATATGTTTCCAAAAATTTCTCCACCAACAAGCAATGATTTCTCAGAAAAATTTGACAATGGCAAAACCAGCTTTAAAAAAAAAAAGAAGTTACGGCTAATCCGCTCTGTGTTGGATACATCTGATACCCATCATAGAATGTCGGTTCCTGGTAACAACCATTTTGCTCATTGCTTCTTATATTCATTTGACTATACATTTCAGTTAGATTAATCTGACCTAAAAACACTCGACAAATTAGGTTTTAATAATTGACTTGAAAAAAACAAAATTGCTATCATAGTTTCTGAATTTAGTAGGAAACTTCAATTTTGAACAAAAGAAAGCAGCAAATAGTTTAACAGCGCGAACAACTTACCAATGCAATTTGTATAGTTGCCTTTTTCATGGTATGGATTCGAAGCAATTCTGCAAAGCGTATATTTTTCATTTTTTATATTTCAGAATTCAAAATCCTTCCCTGTTCTTTTTTTTGCGATGCAATAAGCAAAGCTATTCTAGAAATTCCGATAAATGAATATGGATTATTTCTTACGCATAGCACTCACTTCTCAAAAATTTTAGCCACGGAATATGCAAACTTTTCTCTACTTTATTGCAGTATATCATATTGAAGAATAAAAGTTATCTATCAAATAAATGATTGATCATTCCTAACTTGAATAATCATCTCTAATCCGAAGTTTTTGACCAGTAATACAAAATTTGCGTATTTCGAACTATTCCCCAAGCGTATATGCACTTCTATCGAAGTTATTTGAAGAAGCTTTGATATGGAGAGAAAAAAGAACCAACTGGGGATATAACTGTGGGTTACTGAGCTGGCTGATCACTACTGGAGAGTTTGCAGCAGCAGATGATGTGATTCGTCTTGATGATATAACTTCATAATTACTATTGATTTCATCGCCATTCTAAAAAACTGAATTAATTTACAAGAATGCGCTGGAAGCCTGCGAGCTTCCATGCAGTTGATTAGTCGAAAATGAAAATCTTACCTCAAATATAGCACTAAAAGCTCACCTTTTTCTTACCATTACATCCTTGCTGTATTTTTGAATCATCATAATTTTCAGAACGAAATTCGTCCACTTGAGGAAAACTACAAGAAGAAACAATGAACATAAATACATTATTTCGAACAATCCTGAATTCTACAAGACTCTGAAGATGGACTCTGAGACTGCAATCGCATTGACTCTTGATTAAAAATTTTTATCTACTTACAATTTTATCTATTGACTTGTCAAATGTTATCACCCAAAAATGTCAGACTGTATCTAGCTGAAAAGTTATCCCCCGAACGATGAGTTTCCACATCGTTAAACTGAGTCTTTTACATCTGTTTCATTGAGAAATACACATTTTCCAATAAATGAAGGCCTCGGCCATATCATTCTTCAGTCCTACCTGGTTAATTTATACATCAAATTACAATGACAGAAATGAACGCTTCCTAACTCAAAATCGTACAATACGCACCTAGTGTAAGTTTGATAATCGTTCAAGCTCCTCGCGCTTTTCCCAAAAAAAGTACCACCAGTAAACGAAGATGCGTGTTTATAATCTGTTAGTGCCAATATTTCCGGTAAATAGAAAACTTCCACCTTGTGTAATGTAGATGATACTGAAATGGAAAAAAAATTCCGTATATAAATAGTAAACAAGATATGAAATAATTCTGACGATTATGCAGTTACAATTAAGCGATTAAACTGCTCGCATGCACAAATCCGAAATGTGTAAGACTGATATGTTATTTATATGCGGAATTTTTTTGATTAGAATTAAGGAGATGGTGAAATATTTTATTAGTAAGATGTGAGTTTTCAAGTAGAACTGCCCACTGTGTCCCTCGTTATCATATTTCTCTCGTTATGTTATTTCTTTTGCTTGCTTCTAATAATTTTTTTAATTAGTATGTCAGATCATTACAATGATAGCGATCATTATCAGCGATTATTTCCATTACATTTATTATAATAGTTGTTTATCTGAAGAAGGAGCTTTCACATATGAATTACTCTCGGATTTGTAAAAAAGACTTAAATTCTTCGCCATCCTTTTCTTTTATCGATTTCTTCCATTGTTGTTTAAGTTCACAGAAAACAGAAAATGATTTTGAATGAAAATATACGGAAAAACTTACTGTCCAAACAAAAAACATTTCCCGGACCAAAATAACGTTTAAACAATTCACGGCTTTCTTCCATCGTTGCCGACATTAAAATAATCTAGAAAGTTACCATGTCGATATTTTCAGGTCAGTTAACTAAATGATTTCCAAGGTTTCACGAAATAAATTACCCTTAAATCATCGCGATTTTTGAGAGCTTGTCGAAGCGCTATCAGAAGATAATCTGTTTTTTGTTCTCGTTCATGAATTTCATCCTTAAATTTGCTACTGTCAAATCTGTTAGTTATTAGTATAAAAAACTGAGTTATAAATTACAGTTATCGCAATATCTTTTAAGAATAAAGCGCTTGCTACGTACTCAAATTCTACGAATTTTTTCAAATGGCTTCCCTCTAATTCTGCTGACTAATTACAATGAAAACTTCTTAGTTCCTAAAATGTCTGTCAAAAATAAAATGCAAAACGGATGAAACTGTATTATTTTTGCTATATTATTCATCGCTAAACAGCATTTAATCAAAATAAAATAAACAAACTAGCCACAAACCAAGATAATATGTGAAATATTGGAAGCATTAGCGTCATTTGTAAGTAGCCGTAATAAAACTCCACTAGTACAATATGTTAGTACAGTCAGTTCCGACGTTCTGAAAAAATGAACTATGCAGAAATATTAAAAATCTCATGATAAAATATTTAACAAAATTTAGAATTTCATTTATATGAAATTACGATAAAAAAGCATACTTCTGCTCTAATCGAATATGATAACCAACTGTTGATCCCAATTTCTCGTTTCGCTCTTTTGCAACACGTGCAGATATAGCAAGAACTGGCAGTCGTCGCGGCTGCGTACAGAATATCCGAACTCCCTGTTGCCGTTCCGCTGCATCTTCCAGTATAAATTGGGGAATCTAAAAAGGTTCATATAAGACATTTTAAATTGGTTGATGAATAACTTACAATTCTCTTCGCCTACAGATTCAATTATGCTGCCTAACGTCATATCTCATATCTTCGCCAAATCTTTGTTTCTTCTTTTCTCTCGCAATAAACATGATAAAGGACTTTCCAACCCAACCAACTTGACGACTAGGTGTTCTCAACTTAATCTACGCATAAATCCAGTCACTGTTAGGGAACGCTTACCTGTGTTGTCTTGCCACAACCAGTACCACCAACGATCATTGTTACTTTATGATCACGAATAGCTTTCAGAATTTCTTCCCTCATTGCATAGGTCGGCAAACTTTTTCGGTAATTCTCAATTGAATGCCGTATTGACGGATAAGGTGGAACTAACATCGGTTTATTAAAGCTTGCATGATGGCGACCAGCAAATTGTCGGTCTAAACCAAATAAAATGAATGTGGCAATTTGACATAATTTAAAAGATGTCAAAACCACTGCAAAAAAGTACGGAGCAAAGAGAAACTTTTTAAACGAAATCAAAAACGTCAGATGGAGATGCACCAAGAAATGCATACTGTTATCACATGCTCATCTGAGGGAACTTGAATTATTATGCTTATTAAGCATTCCATAACTTGGGCTAATAACAAATCTGCAATTACAAAGAACATACTTGAACAAGACATACTTCAGATTATATTAAATTATATTAAACTTACTGAAATGGTTGTTTCCTTTCTCTAACACTCCCTCTATCATTCAACGAAAAATTTATTGTACTGCATTCAAGCGGTGCAAGATGAATTTGGAAAATGCTGTTCTTGGTTATTCTTTTTTACAACTATTGTGTGCCACGCAAATACTTCATATCAGATCAGGAAAAAGATCAAACTGCTACATCAAATATTAACAGTAGTATCTTGATTGCAAAGAAAGAGTTAACGTACTTGTACTGCCGCTTCGAAGGTACAAATCGATGTCACCATAACCTAACGGAAATGTAGTCAAGAAACGAGATAATGCTCGTTTCTGAAATGTACTCAAAACAATTGGCTCCGAATCCCTTGCATTTGTATAAGTACAAAGATCAACATGTGGAAAACGTGTTACTACAACGCGACGATTACATCCGCTTCTGAAATATTTAAAAATTCTGATTCCATCAATATTGCCGAAAACTAATTTCCAAATATCGTTGGTACTAGCTAATCACTTACGTTTAGTTAAATTCCATGTTTGAATATAACAAAAAGTAACCCTACAATATAACCTTACAACAAGAGTAAACAAAAGCAAATAATGTTACCCGATACTATGAGACTTCAAACTGCAATTCGAAGCTATAATATGCACAATCTTTCTTTTCTCAGTTGATAATGGTTCAAGAATAATTTCTGGAAATAAAATGAAAGTAAAGTAAAAGCAATCACCGATGAAAATTTCAAAGTTATATTATTTCGGCAATACTTATAAGTTTATGAATAACTAAATATGATCGTACATAGGAGGATAGGCATGCCAAACATTTCGTCTTCCCAGTTATTTCACTTACCTTTCTATCCTAATTTTAACGCTCAATAATTTCAGTAATGTTACTATTTAAAATTATATTTATATATGTATTTGAAATATTATATTATATGCATTTCTTATGTTGCATAAAAATAATCCTACAACAAATATCTTTTAATCCATCAAATAATGTTAATGAAAAATGTTACAACTGAGGCAAAAAGAGTAACCTCGTTCAGTACCGCTTCTAAATTTAATCAACTGTTTGCGAATATTTTCTTCAAATGAATCTCCATCACTTTCACGTTCTTCTTGTTCAAAGCCATCATCAAAATCAATAAAATCTGATCGTTGACCAAAGATCTCCGACATTTTTACCTGCAATATAATTTTACAATTAAAATATGTATTATAAAATATTCCGTCATCTACAAAAGCACGTTCACAATTTTTAAATGAATAATATGAACGAATAACTATGCAATTCATCTGCATCTTGTTCAAAAATTAATCTAATTCAATGAAATTCAAATTATCTAATACATTTTCAAAACATTTTCCAAAAATTAATATTTATTATAATATATTTCTCATTTTACGATGAATAGCTAAATCTAAAAACATAACAAATGCATTGTATGTTTGCTATTTCAAATATAAAAATGATTTTTAATTCATTGAATCCGCTGAAAGTATCAAATTAGGGTAGAGGAAAAGTTTTTCACGTGACAAACACACGCAATTAGCAAAAAACTTTATGATGACGCATCTTAAAGGGTTAGGAACTGCCCACATGTGAGCAATAAACACCTCATCGGAATGCTGGACTTCATCATAAGAATGTCGCTCATTTTTCATGCGGCCATCGTGAAATTCTGTCAAAGATGTCGTATGAAGGAATAAGTCATTTATTGTTTACAATCAAATTTTATTTGCAATCAGCAAATTCTCTTAATCTCTATAGTTTATTACAATAATGTGTTATTTTGAAAAATTCATCAATTCTTTATTTATTACAATGTTCTTTTCTCTAACATTTTCATTCCTTTTTCTACGATATTTTAATAAAATGTTTGTAATCTTTGATTCTTTTTCTATTCTACAATCTGTCAACAAATAGTGAATCATTGAAATGAAGAAATTAATTTGTTCACACTCTCTTTCATATTTTTATTTCTTTTCTGTCATTTATCTATTTTGTTTTTATTTCTTTTTTGTCTTTTATTTATTTTGTTTTTATTTCTTTTCTATTATTTATCTGTTTTATTTTAATTTCTTTTCTATTATTTATTTGTTTTGTTTTTATTTCTTTTCTATCACTTATTCTTCACTTTCACCGTTATATTTTCCAGCGTTATTCTCTCACCGTTATAGTGTTGATTTTAATAATACTCAAAATTGATTCTTCAATACTCAATTACTTAGTATTATTTTTCTCTTTTCAGATACATTCATGCTTTAAAATTGATAAGAAAAATGATATTACACAAATACACAAAATGCTCGAAATCGGTCATTTCATCTTTTACATTATTATTGTTTTTGTTAAGGCAATGGTCATTTCCAAGTTCATTTTCAATATCACAGTTTATGATAATGTGATAATAAATTACTGTTAACTTCTATCATTGTCTTAAGCTGACACTTCATTATGATCATTCAGATTTGGTCTCAACATATGTTTTACGAATCAAGATTATGAATCAAGATTACGAATCAACATTTTATCAGTTTTAATTTTCATGAGAACAAACATCAAACATAAGTTGAGATGGCATTGCTTTGCTTATCTGATAAGGGATTTCCTTTTTTCATAATTAATTGCTCTATTTGAATGCGTGCGTACTGTTCCCTAATAATTACCGTGAACTATAATCATAGCACATTGAACTATAACATATTTAGTACTATATTGATTTGTCCATTCTTTGTTTTTAGGGACCATTACAACAACACTAATGAGAAGTGTCTGTTATATTTCATTTTTTTTTTTCAAAGTTAAAACATTTTAAAATTTAGTAAAATATGGAAAAGTTGAACTAAATTTCATCAAGTTAGCCTTCAATGACAATTTTCTTTTCCTTTTAAAACTAAATCATTTTTTTTTTTTTTTCATGACTGAAGTTAAGCATATATAAAAATAGCTGCTTTTTTTTTTTTTTTTTTCAAATTTTTCGAATTTCCTTTTTTCTTTTCTGTTATGAAAATATAAATTTTAAAGATATAAACTAAACGAAAACTTAGAATACCGCGTTCAGTTAGCTGATCAATTTACGTGTCTGAAGTGTAGCACACGTCATTTAATGAACGATTTGTAGCAAATACGAAATTTACTTTGAATGAAGAAGATCATTTAGAAACAGTTCTTTTAGCAATCATTTTGAAGCGTTGAAATATGAAATCATTAAAAAAGTTTACTGGTTTTTCTTAAAAATCTGAAAAAAAAAATATGTCAATGTTTGTTTTGTTTATGGAGACACGGCGAATAATGTAAATATAATTTATTTCATTTCGAATTGAGCACTGCGTGAACTTATCCTCAGTTCTTGCGCAAATATTACTCTAATTGAAAATTTCAATTAGTTTTCATCCAATTTAACCAAACAGAAAAAAGTATAGACTATTATGGAATCGTGGGATATTATCATTTTGCTTTAGATTATATTTTCAGCATTCTAGGATATCAAAGTACCATTATTATCAAATGTTACATTCTACAATTATTGATTAAAAAGCAGTAGTTATTATGATTTGATACTTTGTGATAAAGTTAGTATGTTATTCTGTGGTCTAAGACAAAGATTTGATAACAAAAATTTTTCACATGAGTTGATGATAAGAGATATTCTAACATATGAAAGGAATGAATTTAAATCAAAAAATTAGCTGATTTATCGTATTGCTTAGTGTTATACCTACTTCTTCTAGTGAAACTGTAAGATTTATTGATAAAATAGAACTGAATTGCGCTCATCTAATTTTGCGAATAATCTTGTCCATCATTTTAGAATTTAACATCTGTTCGATAAAATTTTCAATTATTGTCATTAATTATTTGTTCAGATAATTTAAAATTGGCTCCAGATTTTCTGGAATATATGATAGAAATACAGAAAGCTGTTATTCGAAGATTCAACAATTTGATGTATAATATTAGGGTAGAACGATAACGGAAAGGAAGAACTAATTGTGAAGGATAACTCTTTGTTGGATCGAACTAATTTTTTCCCAGATTCTTTACTTTATTCTCGGAAGATTAGTAGTGTTGCTTATGGTACTCACATATTATGCAGCTTCCTTCTCTCATAATCATTGAGTAATATCGCATTATGTATTTAATTAAAACAAATTATTCGAAACTAAACATCGCTGTTGTCCAATGATTTCTTCGGTACTTTTTTTTTCAGGTCTTACTTATATCACAGCTATTCCTGAAAGCTGAAAGAGAAATGACTCAAAAAATTTTGGGATTGGATGCAGGACCCGTTCAACGTCAAGGACGAGCATGTGTTAGACCAGAAATGTCACTACGGATATCAATTTGAGGGACAAAAAGGGCATCAGCAATATATGCTTTCCATTTTTTTCTATTTCTGTAGGCGTTTTTAAATTTTCAAATTTTTTGTATTCAGTTTCCTTCACTAACTGTATGGGTTCTGCCTTTTTCTCAAGTCATGTTGTAGAATGTAGGTTGTAGGATACCAGAGAAAATTCAGCAGCTGAACAAGATTAACTTTAACGGTAAATGGGACTGTAGAAAAGATTTCTTGGAGTTTATTCATGATAGCAGCTAGTGTTACTGTTGAATGAATTTATGCCTGACTGTTGATGATGTAAAAAGGATAAGAATTGTATGATTGCTTCATAAGATGAGCAATAGTTTTGTATTTCGTGGTTTAAACTTCGTAATTAGTAATTTTTGGTAAATACAATTCCATCCGTATATCTTTTTTTTTGTGTCTTTTTTTCTATACCTTTTTTTCTGCATCATGGCAAAAATTATTTAATTAAGCTGTCATTAATGATCAAAAAGGATGAAATAAATATTTAGTATATATTTTGAATGGTTTCAATGAATAATATTTTCCAATAATTTTTAGAGACCTCTACTCCGTGAAACACTGAAAACATATCATGGTTAACATGGGTTTTTATCATTTTTTTCAGTCTAATTTGTCTTATTAAAAAAAAGAAAAATCTTTATGATCCTGTCTTCCGTAAAACTGTTCTTGGATAAATGAAAATTTATTTTTGAATGGGAAAACAAAGTGAACTGTCAACCAATTGCTTTTGCTCTGGTCATATGTCAAAATTATTTAAAAAAGTGAAGCTTGTTTATTTAAATCTTCTTCGTCTGTTTTATTTAGTGGCTAATTGAAATCCATCCAGTGATGGATCTCAATCCATTTGAAAAGCAGGAAGTAGAGGGAGTTGAGATAATAAATGAAATGAAATGATATAATGTGGATTATGGGATAGTTTTCGATTATTGATTATTCACATGCATCATATAGTAATTATATAATAAACTTGTACGTTTGTTTTAGAGCGGGTCCTGTTACTCTCGATGAAGTTATAAAAGGAAGACTTTCAAATGGTATTGTTTTGCGGAAAAATTGCGCTTGTTTTATACGACTTCAATTGATTTTAAGGCACTTGCCAAAAGGTTTAGTGTAATGGATAATTTTTGGGTATATTTAATAATGATTACGAGGACAGATAATTTTTGATTTGATTGATTTCTTATTTTTGATGGCATCTTTAGTTCATAAGTGGTTCTGCATGGTTATGCAACATAATTCTTTCACTTTTTTCCCTTGATTTTCTAAATAGATGAAATATAAGAAGTTTTAGTTGGGTATGTATCGTACTTGTTATCATGGAGTGGTGTCATTTCGATATGAGCAACGTCGAGTTATCTTGACTCTTATCTTGAAGGGAATTCAAAGCATATGAAGAACTTTTTTGATGATTATTTTGGGTTTGATTTGTACGATTTGAATTTAAGTGCCTCAGTATTCGGAATATTGGTGGCTTCAATTTATTTTTTCGAGTTAACTTAGTTACTCCTCCAAACACAATTAACTGAAATATTGCATTTAGGTTTCATTACATGTCATTCATTTGTAGAATCTACGCAGTTTCGTAATTTTAATTTAGTTTTTTTTCGATTTCTTGTCACTTTTTTATAGATGTAGCACAAAAAAAGTAAATTTGATATTTAGCTGACCATCCAATTGTATTTGTATTTTGTAGTTGTATGTACATTAT
Source organism: Mansonella perstans (assembly GCA_037074765.1). Taxonomy (NCBI): domain Eukaryota; kingdom Metazoa; phylum Nematoda; class Chromadorea; order Rhabditida; family Onchocercidae; genus Mansonella; species Mansonella perstans. The sequence continues at coordinate 175,027 of JBAMDO010000064.1, forward strand.
TGTTTTATTGTATTCATCGTATTTATTGTTCAACGGATTTTAGTTCAGTATGGATTTAATTTGATTCAACATTTCAATTTGTCTCAGACGAAGAGTAATAGTTGTGAATCTCTGAAAACGGATATGTGGGATAGGATAATAGGCTTTTCTATGTTTTCTATGTTTTGTTAGCTTATATGATTGCTGAATGACTCTCATTCATGTGAATTATTTCTAATGGGATAAATAGGTTTTGTTCTTGATTTTTCGGGTTGAACTGTATGATGCAAAGAGGCAGATATATAGTTGAATTTGAGAGGGTATTGGAGGTGAGAAATTAAGGTCATCGCTTCATCAAGGACTTATTTCCATTCCCTCGTTTAATTTCGAAATACAGTACCCCCGAAAAATGTAGCTTTAAATTATTGCTAAATATAAATTATATATATGCATGCGCTAGATATATTTGATGGAGTAATATGTGGTGTTGCAATAATCATGATTTAAGCTACTGGCTTTTTTGGATTATGATTAGAATTTGTAACAGTTTTTCTTTTATTGTTATGCCATAATTCATTGAATTAATTTATAGATTGAAAATACAATATCAATTATTTTTCTTGCAAAATATGGTTGTTGCAAAAAACTGAGGTAAAAACAGAAGCCTTAGATCGACTACTTGGCTAATGATGTGTTGGATTGGAGAATTGTTCAGTCTCTACTTTAATGAAGTTAATTATTTGGATGAACAGGAATTGTGCAGTTTTCATATGTTATTATCTCAAATTAAACTGGAGTGAAAAAAAAAATTATTTTTGCTGAGATATTGTCATGAGATATTTCTAATTAAGACTACGATTCAAAAATATAGGAAAAGGGATAATGTTTGATTTTGATTTTCCATATTAAAGTGGTTTTTTAAAATATTGCTTAGAATGACAATCACTTCTTGCTACATCCACGTATATTTGTCTGTGTTGATTAACTGAATTTTTTCGAATTGTTTGTGCATATCATTAAAATTTCTCGAACTTCATATTTTAAATTAGGATTGCTTTAAATCGATGGAGATGGCGAAAAATATGATAATTAATTGTTCATATGAACTGGAGAGAATTCTATCATTGCGTTACATTCAGAGTTAAAATCAAATCCAAGAAAAGGAAGAATGTGGTTGTCAATTTAAAAAATAACTTTTTAGTGGGTTTATAAAATATTGAATTTTTGAAGTTCTCGCTATCTGTTACTCTTATCTTGGTATTTTAATTAGCTTGTATGATCGCTGAGTGACTGACTCGGTGGCAACTGACCACTATCCATACGAACTTCAGTTTAATTCTCGAAAGTTTTTTAAGTTTAATATTTCTATTTTGATAATTTTCAGTGATTTTTGCTAACATTGTTGCAGCTAATGCATAGTTTCGAGGACAGCAGATGTTGCCGATTGTGTAGAGATATTTCGCGCAGATAAAATTGCAAAATTAGATAAGATTAGATAATAAAATTTAAACAATAGAAATTAACAAAATCAATTAACAAAAAAGCCATCAGTTTTTTCAGAGATGATGGTTGCATTGTGAACAGAAGAGAAGGATATGAATAATAGCAAGTTTTAAAATTTGTAAGAAAATTTTTGCCCGAATATTGTTAGTAATAGCAACATTAAATAAAAATGGAATTCATAAGAGTGTGAGAGAGTAAGCAATATGTGAAATGATTAATTATATTTGTTATTGTTTAATGAAATCTTGTTTATATCACATTACAATTCACATTTTTACCTTAGCAGAAAGTACATTGTGTTAAAGCTCATTCCTCTTTTTTCATATAATATTAACCTATTTGCAATTTCGAATTCATTTAAATACACCAGACGATTTTTTATTTTTCACTCCACCATTACCCTGATTTTCAATAAATAATAAAGGACAATTTTTAATAAAGGTATATGTAATAATTATTATTGACACAGATATTCTGGTTTTCGAATATCTGTTGAATGATGAATCGATCTCATATTAAGCTTTGAACTTTTAAAAAATTAATTTTCCGAAAACTTTTTGATGTGATTAATATTTTCAATTGATAAGTTCGCTAATTGTCTTTTTAAAGTAATCATGTGCTTGTATGAAATTAGTTGATTTATAAATTAACCAATCAATATCGCTTCCAGCAATCTATCTTGCTGCAAGGCAAATGTAATAATGTAACGTTTTTTTATTTATCGGAAAAAACATCCGAATGAAATGTATAATACTTGTGGATGTTATTGCAGTAACAATATGCATTGTTTATCATTATTATTACTTTATTATTTTGTTATTATTATTATTATTATTATTATTATTATTATTATTATTATTATTATTATTATTATTATTATTATTATTATTATTATTACTATTATTATTATTAATTATTATTATTACTACTATTATTATTATAACCACTATTAATTATTAATTTTGTCAGTGCAATTTGAATTTGGAATGGCTATTTGTCATCTCATTATGAGATACAATTTTGATGGTATCCAAACCCCTCTTGATCCTTGAAATTATTTGCTCTTGCCTGAAATTTGCTAATGAACCGCTCTATATCTCTGTATTACGAGCTATTTGAATGACTAATTTGTTGTTGCAAAATTTCTGTTTTATGAATCATTTAAAAATCCATTTAGTCTAAATGTCAAGCTAGATATAATTTGTTTTCCATCCTTCCAAATGAAAATTTAACCTTTACATTTCAGTTCAATCAATAAAACAGCTACAATTTCAAATTTTGCCATTATTATTAATATATTTTCTATTAGCACTAAAAATTCATGAATGGAAAAAAATAAACTTTTAGAATTCAGCATTGTTCAATATGTAAATTTAGAAGGAAGAAAACGCATAAATTGAGAAGTGGTAAGGTAGCAAATCATCAGTATAGAAATGATAATATATTGCCGATAAACTCAGGTAAATGATTAAACGGGAATAATTAGATGGAAGTGAAAATTACGGGCGCAAATGACGCAAATTTTCTCTTTCTGTTCAGCTACATGGCTAAATGGGAAATTTATGGAAAATTCATATATTACTTTTCAACTATGTAACATGCAATAAATTTACAAATTAATCATTGTGTGAACAGTTAAATCCAAAAAAAACTAGCTGAAGTAATTTAATTATTTGTTCAAATTTGTATTAGGGCAATTTGGTAAATTTGTGTGAAAACACTTGTAAGAATAAATTAATTAAAGTTAACTGAACAGCAAAAAAACCCTGCCATTAATGATTGAAGTGAAATGCAATAAACGAAGAAAGAAAGACGGAAAATGGAAGAGATACTGATAATGTTAGTAGTTATCAGTAGGAATCATTAAATGTTAACATCAAAGGATAAATATCAGACATTTATTGAAGGAGGAATAAAATTTATTTTACCAACATTTTTCATTATTTGTTCACATTTTTGCTTCATGTTTTAGCTGCAAATTCATCATTTGCATTTATCCAAGACAAACTGTGCATTAATTAATTAATCATACATATAATCATACGGTACCCTACAAAAGTTGCACAGTAACTCGATTGATTAATTATACGGTACTCTTCAAACAGACCACAAACATACAATAACAATTATGTATCGTAAATCCTCGTCTTACCAGTGGCAAGTATATGAGATATTAGAACTACAGTGATAAAATTTCATGAAGATGGTTGTAATAAAATAACTGTGATAAAAATGATAATAGATAGACATTTATTTCTATCATATTGTAATCTTACTAGCTTTTTTAAAAATTGAATTGTTTAATTCAAACAAATGAATTGTTTAATTAGAACTAAATTAATCAATTAAATTGTTCAATAATTTCTTATTTCATATTTAGCCTTGTATATTCATTAATCTTTCTACAGCTATGGAAATAAAACAAAAATTATCGAAGAATTAGTTTCAAACATTTTACATAAATCAAATCAACAATGTTTTTTAATTTTATTTCTTTTGAAATTAAATTTCAACTAATTAATTTAATGAAATTTTAGGTAAACATAAATTATGGATGCAGTTATGGTGGAAGAATATTCATCTTCTATATCTTTATCTTTCCCTCGATAGTCTAATTTTAAATTTAGCAAAAATAATCGCAAGGCCTATTGGAACATACAACAATACTATATCCTACTCTTTCTGCCCACTTCTAATTTCCCTACCCTTTTTCCTCCGGCATCATTCGTTTACGTATGCCATTTTGCTGTTTGATGATATATAATGGGCGGTAGTTTTCGAGGTGACGATACATATTTCCACAATAGTCACCAAAGTCTCGCTTCTTTTCCAACCTCTTCTATTTCCCATATTTTCCGATTTACCCGATCGGGTCTCATCTACCGGTCTTAATGTCTTTTCTTCCTCCGTACTCCCCGCCTTTGCATCTTCTTCAAACATCATCATCCTCTTTTACATTTCAACATTTCATATTTACATCTTCACCGAGGGCTGGGAAAGACAACAAAATGTTTACCTGCACATTTTCCCCGTACAATCCTACATTTCATTCTCCCTCTTCCTTCATATTCATTGCTATCAACAAAACATTTTACAACTGGAGGTAGTCAAAGGGATGAGATTAAAATCTGTACAGTATTTCATGCTATTGTAATGTGTCATTTTGCATCCCTCAGTGTCCATTCCATATCGTCCATTCCCCGTCTCGTTTGATTTTGCAGCTGCTCCGAAATCAATTGCTGAAAATAAATTTGCATACCAATGATGTATCCGTCCTTCTTCATTCTCTTTCCTTCCTCTTTCACCTATATTCTAATGTTTGCAATATTATTTGTTGAAAAAATTTTTAAATGGAGATTTTAATTTGTTTATTATTATTTTCATTTAAAAGTTCTTCTTATTTCACTTTCAATTATCGTTTTATTTTGCGTGAATTTTTTTTGCCCTCCAAAAGCTGTTGATAGACTATGGTGATAGTAAATAGATTTTAGTACATATCAACAATTAATATTATAAAAGTGATTAAAACATTTATTGATAATTGTCACGATTATGTGAGCAGGAATTAATATTATATTAAGCATACGTATTGTATTAACTGATGTAAACAGATCATATTACAGATCAACAACACATGAAATATGTTTTGATATATTTCCGGTGTACATTTCATCTATTACTATCAGATATTTCCAGTTAAAACTTAATAAGCTAAAAAGTTAACCAAATCAAAAAAGGGAACGAAAACCGAGATAAATTAATTAATTTTTAAAATATTCAACATTCACAATAAATAACTCAATGATTCATGACTAATCTGCATTTTCTTTTACTGTCTTTCCTACTTATCACATCTCTTCGTCCATTCTACAAAACGGAAATAACAACTAAGGTATGAAAAGTAATGAATTATTCAGCCAGATCAATAAAATGGAATGTAATATAGCCATGGAAGCGGGTCGGGGAAGAAGTAGGATGGAAGGATTTATGTTCAGTTGTCTATGAACGGGAATAGTGTAGAATGATGGTAAATTAGAAAATAACAGGTTTGCTATTTGCCATGTATTTGGTGATGATGGTAGAAATCGATAATAATGATAGTAATTATCAGAGTGAATACTACCTGTACGACGATGTCGGGTTGGGAGAAAAGGAATGAGGTATTCCAAATTCATTATTAATTTTATTAGAAAAAAAAAACTAGGGATGCAGAATTATGAAAAAACTCAGTATATTTGAAACGAACAGCAAAATGTAAGAAATGGGAATTGTTAATTTATTTTGAACTTTCAAAATCTCAAATAAAACATTAAAATTTATGATTGCAAAATTCCATTCAAAGAATTTAAAAAGTTAAAATGCCTTTTTGAAATGTTCATTTTCGTTCCTTTTCTCAGGTAGAAATTATTTCCACGTCTTTCCACACGTTTTTCATATATTTAATAATGAAATCAGTGCTTAATCATCATGTGTGAAATCATCGTGTTTTCAAACGTTTCTCACGTGTATCTAACAGCGAAATCAATACTTAGCTATCATATCGCTAAGGAATGCAATGTTTCAAAATTGTTTTATTTCATGGAGGGAAAAGAAAAAGTGCGAAATAGAAAAAAATAAAAGCTTTCTTTTCGTACGTCAAAATAACTTTTCACTCCATTTCTATTTCAGATCTCAAAACGACGTAACCGTATATGGATGTCGTTCGTAGTCTGTTACGAGCGATCACACCGTTGCCTGACGGTGATACATCTGATCGTATCAATTACTCCTTTTCAACTACTCTTCTAGTCGTTCTTTCAGCATTCATTACTGGATGGAGGTTGGATTTTAGATGTTAGATAACAAAAGCAACAAAATTATGCAATTTTATTTTTCCAGAAAGTTTTACTAAAATATACAGAATGAACGAAATCATAATTCTTATGCTCAATTTTCAAATCAATCACGTGTACTAAATCTACTAATTCGCTTTTCTTCGCTTCTTTTGACTATTAAATAATTAATTTGAAAAATATAGAAAACTTTTGTTTTGATAAAAATTTAAAAACTAAGCAAAATATCACAACAATGATTGATTAAACTAACAGGTGACCATTCAGAAGAATTGACCGGTCAAAATTCTATAAATTTCAATATATTTTCTTCCACAATCCTCAAATAATTAGGCATGATTGCAATCGAATTCATAATTAATAGGCTTAGTTTTCAACTTTGATGAGTGTTCAAATAGCACAATTTTTGCTTAATCGTTTTTTTTCAAAATTAGCAACAATCAGTTGGTCAGTTCTTTTTTCTTGCTGTCCATTTAGTTAGCGACAATGCGACCTTATTGTGTATCATTCGGCAAAAAAATACGCTTTTTTTTTGTTTGAAATTTCGAAAATATGTATTCATTCTGGTTTTCTGCTATAAGTTAACCCTTGACCCTTTTTCTATAATTTTTAATGATTTGATAATGGCTTTAAAAAAATTTCGCGCAAAAAAACTTGACATATTTGAAATATAAATCGAAAAAAAAATTTAATAAATAATATATTCCTTCCACACTATTATTTTCTTTGTTAAATGAAACAAACAATCTTTGATGTATTTAAAAAAACTTGGAATTTTTTTCCGAATTTGAAGGACAGCAACCTGAGAAAGTGTCATATGGATGTGCACATTTTTCTATCACTAAATCAATCATTTTTTCTCTTCCATTAATGTAACCTTTCTTCAAATTTTTTATTGATTTTTCAGACTGTTTTTCAAAACTTTCAAATAGAAAATATGTTTACATGCGGTGTATGTGTTTTGCTGATTTTGAAGCTTTAATTTAAAATTTTCGATAGTGCTTGTTAATTTCAGCTACGTTGGCTCACCAATACAATGCTGGTTTCCAGCATATTATCGAGGTATTTTAGAATTCCTAATTTCATCCATCTAACTTTTCTCGGGATTAATTAATGCCTTTTTATTTGGTCGTTTATGAATAAATTCGTTCATTTTTATTAATTTTTCACTTCTAAATTCATTAAAGTTTCATTCATAGCTTTGTCAAATAAATACTTAAAATTTATTATTGTAATATAAATAATAGTAATTTTCATTATGGGCTAAGTATTGTAGTAAAATTTGATACATATGAATTATGTAAATAAATAAATTTGTTTATTATTATTTCTTGTAACGATGCATCAAATTACTCTACCTATTATTATTATCATGAACTGTTCCTGCATGCTTTTATCAGTTTATTTCGATTTATTAATTAATTGGAATATTAATTGCTATGAATCGAATAGTGTCAAAAATTTATAGTTTATTTTGTAATGTTTATTGTAAATTGTTAAAATCAGCTGAGAGTTTTTTTTAGAATGAAATATTAAAAAATGAAAATGAATTTCTAGCAAATTATTTATTAATTAACTCCAAAATTTAATACGAATTTTTCAGGATGGTGGATGGAATATGCGTTAGATTATTGTTTTATACAAAATACTTATTTTCTACCCTTTAGTGATGCTATTCCGCATAATTACTGGGAATTCGCGGAGCATGTAATTCCAATACCAAAGAATATCACCCAACGTCAGGAACGTCTAATTGGTTAGTAATACTTTAGCAATCCAATTAATACTGCTTGGTTCAAGCGAAAAATTTTTAGAAAAGATAAATGTTGAGTTAAAATTAAAATTACTAAATTGCTTGTAAGGGAAACTGTCATCTCTTTTTCTACCTTCTTTAAGAAAAATTAAATCGACAAGTGAATAATTGAACAACTAAAAGCTAAAAAATTGGTAAATAAAAATTAGGTGACAATTGATAAATGATTTGGAAACGAGCGACTAAGTGAACCAAGTGATAAGTGACAAATAAGTTGAGCTTAAGCTAATTTATGAAAAAAAGAGTTAGATGCCGTGTGTGTAAAAAGCAACAATTATTTCATAATTAGAAGAACGAGTAGATTTTACAAATTAATTCTTTAAATTATTGAAAACAATTTTATTCCTTTATTATTTACTCGTAAGTTTACTCAATTGGGTACTTCTTAAACGGAAAAAGGAAAATGGAAAGTCTAAAAATTTTCAGGTTATTATCAATGGGTACCATTTATTCTTGCTTTTCAAGCTATATTATTTTATTTACCGGTTGTTTTTTGGCGCACGCTGTATTCTACCGTAGGTAATTATATCATAAATGTTTTTGTATTTGAAAAATTTGTTTTTGTTTTATTCAATTATTTTTGTTTATTTTTCCCGCATTTTTAAATTACTTTTGCAAATAAAAGTAATCATTAAATGTGTAACAATTAAGTTTTAATCTAATCTAGTCTCTAAATATATTGTAATTTTTCCTCCTAATAAAGATAATTAATGATACTGCACTTGTGATCGAGCTGAAGTTTTGCTCAAATTATAGCTAATTAATTAAACTGAAAGATAGATAAGATGATAAGTCAAGAAACCAACACGACGGCAAGGCATATTTAGACATATTTATTAAATGGTGAACGTGACTCTTGATATAGTAGTATATGAAAAGCGAGCCATTAGAACATCCCGTAAAATTGATTTATTAGTGATTGCAAATAAATTAGTCATTATCAATTAACAAGGGCATATTTATCTGGATTTGTTTCGATATTATTATGCTTAAGACTATTCAGGAAAAGTTGCAATGTTTTTACCTGAATACAAATAGTATGAAACTTGACTGAGTGAATTTTTTAACTGAAATTAAATTATAGGCATAAAAGTAGGCACAATTTGTGATACATGCAGTATACGATCAAATATGATCGGTAGAGATCGGTTAAGGAATTTGGAAAAAATTGCGTCATTTTTGGCGCATGAACGAAGCGTGCGCTCATCATTTGACGGTCGATTGCGTCGTCATTTCTCATCCGGTCATTTTCTCATCTGTTCATATTTGGTCAGTCATTCAAAATTTGATGAATGAAATTAATTTATAATTGTAATGCAACAATTAAATGACTCAGTCTTTTCAGCTCAAAAATTTTTAACATTTTTTATTTTCAACAAATATATTTGATAATTAACGATGCAGTATGCAATAAAATCTAAATCTTTGATCTTATGAAAAATTGTACAGAAATATGTTGTTATGTTACAGTTGCTATTTGTAGTTTACGAAGTTACTGTATGCTTTAAATGCCTTATTGCAATTTTGGATCATCAAGAAACTTCTGGGTGTGGAAAGTATTTGGTGGGGTGCGCAGGTGTTCGATGACCTAATGCATGGCTTAGAATGGCCACAAACTGGCAATTTCCCACGTGTCACATTATGTGATTTTGCGGTTTGTTTTTGGAATTTAAATTTGATTTCCAAATACATTGAGTTTTTCTTCAAATTTTCTGATTTTCATTCTTTTTAATTAATTTTGGAATTAGAAAAAAACCACCCGAACTAGATGCTTCAACCTTCTTTCGTTTTCATTTTTCAAAGTTGCTATTTTTATGTTATTATTAAGTATTATTATTGTAATTAACTCGTCATGAAATTTTCGATCATCTCGTAGCTTAATTAATTGATTAGCTAAATGGCGAATGAAATGGTGATTAAATAGAAAAAGTTGAATTCACATTGTTAAAGTTTGAAAATGTCTTCAGGTACGTGTCCTCGGTAATCTTCACCGACATACCGTACAATGTGTATTAATGATTAATATGTTTAATGAAAAAATATTTTTGTTTCTATGGTTTTGGTTGCTTATCATTTCTACAATTAGGTTAGTCATTGTAATTAAAATTAATTAATTTTCTTTTTAATTCGAATTAATAATTATATTTGTAACATTTATTTTTTGATAAATTTCTGTTATCAGAAAAACCACTGCAAGCTTTTTCAATAATTTCCATTTATAAGTTTCCCCAAAAAAAAGTTTAATTCAGTGGGAAAAAGTTATTTTACTGAATAAATTTTGCTTGTTTTTAAAATAAAAAATTTTGAAAATAAATCATTTTTAAATGAAATTTCATTCCACTTACTTTCTGTTATTCCAGTGTTCTAAGTTTGTTACAATGGTTATTTATAAGTCTTGCGGACAGCTCTGGCCGTGAAATGATTACTATCTATCTTGAAAAGGTTTCTTTTAAATTGTAATTTTATTGCCAAAAAAAAAATTTGAATATTTGAAAAATTTCTCGTATTATATTTGGCATTTACATTTTTCTTAATTTGCTATTGATTTATTAACTTCTTCCTCCAAAAGTGGTTTGGAAGTTTTTTTTTTGTGATTCAAAAGTTTGGAATTTGAAGTGAAAATTTAAAAACATCTGTAATTTTTAGATTGATCCAGCTATTGTTCATATGACACGTCATCGTGGTTTAATCGATGAATTTATTGTTGAAAAACTTCGCCCTGATGGCTTATTCTTGTTACGACTAGTAAAAGCTAATTCAGGTGATATTGTCACCTGTGAATTGATCGGAACACTTTGGCGACGTTTTCGTGTAAATCGTGTAAATCCGCCACCGTATATGGAACCACTGCTGTCTGGTGAGAAGATTTCCGCTCGTGAAAGCGGATTATAGCATCGTTTTATTTCCGGTTGTCATGAATTTTAATAGAACATATACCATATTTGTGCTTGCTTAATTCTAGTTTTTCAAATTAAAATAGCTTAATTAACTTAACTATGCATGAAATGAAGAGGAAATGCGGGTGGAAAAGATGGATATTTCATTTTCGGAAAATTGTAACATTTTTATAGAGCCAAATGTTATTGATTATTTTGATCATTTAATTGCTAAGATTATCAATATATGTGTTGGCATTCATATATGATTGCAGTCCGTGAATGAATTACAATTGAGAATACAAATGAAGTATTGATTTATTCTAAATCGTTTCGTTTGTACATTTTACATTGTGTTATAAATTTTACGCAAATTTATTTTTTAAATTTTATAATTTAATTTTTGTAATTTTTAATTAAATTGTTACATTGTGCCTTTCGTTGAATTATTGTTTGTTTTACTGATAAATTGAAAATAAAAAATGATCATTTTAAATCAACTATTCCATACAAATGACGTGTTGCTATTGGAATACACGAGAAAACTACCTCTCTGTCTTTCTTTCTTCTCTTTCTCTCTCTCTCTCATTTTCTATGTTTCATGATTTTCAATTTAGGTAATTTAATTAATAAGAGAAAAAATATTTGAGCCAATAAAAACAAAACAGGATCGTAACATAACTATGCTGTTATTGCAATAATTCCATTTCACTTTATTTAAGAATTTTCCAAATCTTTCATTTTTAAATTTCATTTTCATAACATCATTTATTTCATATATTTAAAATATTTAAAATTCTCGAAGAAACAAATGTAAATATTTTGTAGATGGAAAAACAGAGGAAGCGTTTATCGGATGGAACAATTGAATTTAATGTTACTATACATTGTTTCTTAAAAAAAAAAGAAAAGCTTTAAGCAAGATATGACTAACAAAAGACGAATGTGACATCATTGGACTTTTATTCATTTAAATGTTAGCAATCTTAGAAAACTGCGAAATCCATTCAGTGCGACAGTTTTGCTTGGGTTTTTTTTATGAATAAAAATTTTTGAATTTCTTATCAAATTTTTTTAAATTATATATAATATGAAACGCCAATTTCCATTTTTAAAATAATATATGTAATGGACAAAGATATTTTATATTATTTCCTCATTTAAAGTCAATTTGTCAATATGCAATATAAATAGATGAATTTAAATAATGTTTCATCCTTTTGAAACTTTAAAAAAAGCACTTTCCTTTTTAAATCGATCAAACAGCAAAAAAATGTTCTCAGCCCAATCCAAAGTGAAATTGTCGTTAACTTTACACATATTTCATGGGGAAAGCATCATTAATTTAAACATCATTGAATTTTAAAAATGTAAATTTCACTTTTAAGATGAGAAATCCCAGCTTTTTTCACATTTATCATCACATCATCTCTTCTTACACTATTTCTTCTTTGTTAATTATTCTTTAATCATAAAATAATTTATATTAATCATTTTTTTTTCACTTTTTTCTGTACAGATTGTTACCTTATTTAACTCATGTCAAAATATAATTCATAAATTAAGAATTGAATTAAGAATAATTTCTATTTTTTCAGTATTTAAATAACGTAGTAATGGTGTCCTGCAAAAACAGCAAATGATACCGAATAGATTAATTAATGATTACTGTTACACCCAAATTGCAGTTCTTTTTCATTCTTTAATGAATGTTTCAAAGCAAGTGACAAAACATTTGTTGTATTTCTTGTTGAGTTGGCAAGATTCATCCACAAAAACTTTATTTGAACTCTTTTAATTGAATAATTAGTAAAAATTTTAATTTTTTTTTAAAAATTCCGTTTTATTTCAATAATTTTTTTTAGTTTCGTAAGTTTTTTTTAAAATTCTTTTTAATTTCAGTAATTTTTTAATTGCGTGTATTGCGTTTCTTTAATGTAGCCTTAAAATATTTATGTCTTGGTCATTGATCGTTATTACCGTTATTCTTATCATACTAGTAATTAAGTGAGAAACATACTTGATGATCAATTAAAAATTTTTCAATTCAGTTTGATCGAAAAGAGCAAAGAAAAATTGGTAATTATTAGAAATGAAACCTTCCCTGAGTACATTGAAATAGATCGTTTTTTGTTTGTTCTTGTTTTCAGAAATTTCATTTTATCTAATTTCAAATTTTTTAAAATCCTTTGGATAATTTGATTGAATTCAGATATAAATCAAACTTGTTTTCTGTTCAGGCACTATTGTCCTCACAGGCGATATTTTAGTTTTCGCGGACTATCAGTTGGAAGCCACTTTTCTAAAATTTCTTTTAATTTTCTTTTTTCCTATAAATTAAAAACTGATTATTACATATTATTGATTTTTCGTGTTTAATTTGTTTCGATCGTAAATGTCTTTACAAGCAATGGTTGGTATTTATTTCATCTCAGTCACTGGTATTAAGCACAAAAGCATTGGGATTTTTGAAGCTAATTTCAGCATTTTCAACTTTTTGAATTTAATAGAAGGAATTTTCTCTTATCTGCTCTCTTCGCTGTTTCAAACGATTGAGGAATTAATTAGTCGCTTTTAAATTTGAATTCATCGTTTTCGGATTACAAAATTTTTGATGTATAATTTGGCAAATTAATTTGAATTCATTTAATTCACGATTCACCATTTTATTTCAAAAACTAATTTTTTAAATGTCTCAAACAAACCTGTTGAGATATCTCGAGCATTGCATGATTTTTAAGCCAGACAACAATGTGTATCTTTTTTCGTTTATTAATTTATTTTTGATTCAAATATTTCCAGTTTGTTTGTTTTTTTCTCTTTTTCTCTTTTTTATTTATTTCATTGTTTTTTCTTAAAATATAAAATTTTTTTGCGAAAAAAAAGGAAAAAAGTTTTTGCAATTTACTATTAGAAATTTTAAATGGTAAAAAAATGAGGAAATCTTTCAACAATTTCGATCAACTGTTATTACATTTTTAAAAATAAAAAATATGCATTGGGATAGGGTGGAAGATTAACAAGGCGGACAGTGCTGAAAAAGCCTTTTGTTATATTTGATTGTTTGGTCAAATATGTCATTCGTCCACAAGTCAAATCAACAATATAAGAATGGTTACATACTTTTTCTGTAACAATGTAAATAATACAAATGAAAAGTTTAAGAAAAATTAAAATTTTGCTAAAAAAATGTAATTTTTTATTCGTCTTCATCATCATCATCACAAAAACGAGCTTACAATAATTGCAATTATGATTTCCATCATTAATTAGTTCAAACAAAATCAAAGAAGTAAATTTTAATTTCAAAAATTCATTCCTTTTCTGGACAATCTCTGCTGAATTCCATTCATGACTCAAATTTATATCATTTAACGTCATTTTTTCAATGTCATTAAACTTGTCACAGTAACTTGTCACATTGCTATTGTTATTAACATTTTTTGTCTCATCAGTTAAACAAATTCAAAGTCATCCATCTTTTATTGTTGTTGTCAATCATTTCATAATTAAAAAGTTTAAAACGCCAAAAAAAATCAATCGATAAATAAATTTCTGACAATTTTCATGAATGCTTTTGATCAATGTAAACTGTTGAATGAAAAAAAAAAGCATTAATTCGATGATCAGTCTGATTTTCTTTTCATCTCTTCTTTTCGCCAAATTATTATTCACACTTCCTGTTGTTTTTTTTTCCTTTCATTTTTAGAGATCTAAAATAGGAAAAAATATAATGCAAAGTTCTGTAAATTTAAGTCTTTTAATCATTTTATGGCTTTAAGATTTTTTATTTATTAATTTAAAATGGCAAAAGAAAAGGCTTATTTTGTCTATTAGAGTTTTCATTTTTCTTTCAAAAAATTAAAAATGCGAAATTGCGGTGTTCATGCTGAAATATTTTTAAGTCTTTAGCTAATTGATTAATTAATGTTTATCCATTGTCATCTTGTTCCTTTTGATTTTAGCTGCTTCAACAGATTAATATTTTGCTTGTTAATTTAATGATTAAATATGTGCTATTCAATATTTTACTTTACCAATTATCTTACTGTAGATATAAAAACCAGCTCAAATTTAGGTCAAATTGCATGAATGACATGTAGGAAGTATTAAAATGTTTTCATGTCCATTATCCGCAAATTACATATTACCTACTAATGAATAAAAAGATAGTGTGACTTGTGAATATTACAATTAATCAATGTTCGATAGGCATTGCATTCAACTTCAAAATTTTTAAATTTGTATTTTATGAAGAATTTAAAATATAATTTAAATCATTAAAGTTGTAAGAAGAAGTCTTTTTCGTAATGTAATTTATTATCAGCTCAACTGCACACTTGGACTTCACAATATTGACTTGCATTTAATATAGAAGTACAGGAAGGCTAAGGGTCATTGAAAGATCATTCCTATTAAAGACTGTGGCCTCGAAACAATTTACTCTTTTCTCTTAGCCTATTCAATCAAAAAAATTTATTGCATATATTTGCCTATCCAAACACTTTCCATCTTTTCATTCATTTTACCTTTTAAAATATTCCTCAGATCTCGGAGAGAATGATCATGAATTAATCTCGGTGAATGGCCACAAAGCGGGATGTAATATAAATGAAAAAGAGGAAGTTTGGAAATGAAATTTTCATTTCTTGCAAAATTTGTTGCTGGTTTTACGGCCTTGAATTAGTTAGAAATCGAAAATTTCTTTCAAATGGAAAGAAAAAAGTATGAATTTGCATTGTATTTTGAATTCTATCATTTACTACTAATACTTTCCACTTGGTGACATTTCAATCAAATTTTGTTTCAAAAAAATTTTTAGTAAAAAATTCGTTTAAAGCTTATTTCTTTTCTTTTTCTTAATGGAAGGGAAAGATAGAGTGCGAAAGAATGAAACGAATTGTTTCCTCAAAATTTTTTCATTGAAATATGAATGATGTAAAAAGACAAATAGAAAAAAGTTTTTGAAACTCTAAATTTATGTTAAATTAGTTGCTCTTCCAGTTTGTATTGAAGGAAAACATACAAATCACTCATCATTATTATTGACACTGTGAAAATGAAAAAGAAAAATTTCTAAAAAGAAAATGAACAAAAATTTTCAAATCATTTTATAGTTCTTTGAATAACGCATAAATGTGTAATATTCTTTTTACAGTAAATATTTAGAGATCATCAACAGTTTTATGATATTGACAGCAATGACATTGACAGTATGTATATAAAACTAAAAATATATCAAAAAAAAGAAAAAAATGTATCAACTAAAAAATATATCGAAATATAACAACCATTCATTTTTTTTTATTATTTTGATCATAATGTAGTAGTTGATTACTTTGCTCTATTTTGATCACTGTGAATCGCTTTGGTCTTATCTTATTTCTATTTTTACTCACGTAACTGCGTGATATTGCTTACGTAATTTTTGACTTAAGACTGTTGACGTGTTATTTTCGTAATTTCTCCGCATAAAGTGCAATTTTAAATCTATTTACTTAAAAAGTATTCTTTGCTTAATGTTTGCCTGCCAAAATTTTCTCCTAATGACACTTCCTTAATGAATTCTTTCTTAAAAGGTTTCTCATAATTAACAAATTAAATGTTTTATTCTCCAGCTGTATGTCCCATTCCAAACAGTGACAATTTTTCCTTTTTTTGTTCGAAAAATTATATTAAAAAAATTTTTTTGTACCAAATGACTAATTTGTCGATGAAAATCCACTCAACTGAAATACTCTAGCAGGAATCTTTATGATTAATAAATAAATAGGTGGGTAAATTAGGAAACAATAATTACCCGCAGTTACTCAAAAAAAAAAAAAAAAAAAAAAGTTCCTTACTACAACAGTTTAAACTGCTGCGAAATTAGGAGAATTGTCAAATTGCTTCTCATAGTTTTGTTGCCCAATTATTTTTAATTATCATCTTAAGCACTAAAAAAAAAAATTTGCCTGCTCATTAGAAATAAAATTATTACAGTAAGTGGAAAATACTGAATGTTGCTGCATCACTACTGCCTAAACATTTTATCATTATTTAGTTCAAATACAATAAATTCAATTAAATTTGGATTTTTTAAACACTAATTAAATGATGCAAGACTATTTCTTGCCATTTCAATTGATTTTTCCCGCATTTAATTTTTTTTTAATCGCATTTTTTGCAATATTATTTTTCATGAGGTCAAAGAACTTTTTTGTATTCGTTCTTTTTTTAAAATTTTTTCTACGAAATTTCTATGAAAAATTGAAATGAACTTTACATTAATTGAAATTATTCAAATTCCTCGAATTATATCGATTTTCGATTTATTTTTAACTTTTTTTTTCCAGTAAACATCACGTGGGCAAAGTTAAATGCACAAATTTCATTAAAAGAAATTCGAATTTAAGGCTAATATTTTTGCTGTTCGGCTAAACTTACCTAAATTATCTCACTTACTCTATTTACAAGCAATAATTCTTTGTGTTCTTTTTCTTTGGAAATTATTAATGTATTTGCAGTGTGTCACGTAAATTCATTCGCATTGAATCTCCAATTAATTTTTTACGTGAAGTGAAAATAATTTCAGGATGTTATTTCTGGATGCATTCCTGAAGGGTCTGAAACCACAGTTCGATGATGATACCATCGATCGTCTCAATTATTATTATACACCTCTGCTCCTTGTTATTTTTGCATTAACACTTAGCGCCAAGCAGTTCGTTCTTTTTTTGCTTAAATATTCAGTAATTATAATTATATTTTAATGAAATTAAATGAGCAATTAATTTTAAAAAAACTTTAAAATTTAACTTTCATTTCATTAACGTATTAGTTAGATAATTAATTGTGTTTATTTTATTTATTTACATGGAGTCATCTATTTATTTAGATCATTCCGATCAAAAATAATCAGCGAAAGATTAAAATCAAAAATAATCATCAAAAAAGTTTATAAGTTTTTGTTTTCTTTAACTAAATTTTTAAATTTTTTTCAGTTAATTTGAAACCAACAAAAGAATTTTTTTCAGATATGTTGGACAACCAATTCAGTGTTGGATTCCGGCCCAATTTACCGGTTTTTTTTGAACACTTAAAAAAATCAAGAATTTCAGTTTTTAAGCAAATTAATATATCTTAGCCTATAATTGGCTTATTCAAGCATACCGCACATATTTCATATTTTTAATTCAGGAAATGAAAATGGAAATTTTTGTTAAAATATTCGAGATCTTTTTCTAATTTGATAATGATTCGTTTTTCTTCATTCAGGTGCTTGGGAGCAGTACAGCGAAAATTATTGCTTCGTACAAAATACTTATTTTTTACCGCTGAATCATTATATTCCACGTGACTTGCAGGAACGTGAAGAACGTGAAATTGGTACGTTTGCTTGCTTTTATTTTTATTTTTGATGCTGAAATAAAAATCGTGAAATTTCATTTTTTTTCCAATATCAATTTCTTTTCAATTTTCTGTTAATTTAATTTAAACAAAAAAAGTTATTTCAAATTCTTTCTTTTTTCCTTTCCCTTCCTCTCTCTCTCTGTCTTTTTAAATGTATATACGAGATAAAATTTGTCTAAAAAGTTTACGAAAAGAAAAATGCTAGAATGAAGGAAATTTTTTCATCGTCTCTTTTCTGTCTTTTTTCTTTAACTTTGGTTCACAGATTGGGAGGGAATGACTTAAACAAACTTCCACCACTTTTCAAAATTTATTTCAATGATTTAATGAGTAAATCTGAGTCAACAAATATATGATTATTAATCATTTTCATTCAATCGATGAGATTTCTTAAGAGATTATAATCCAAATAAACAGATTCAATTAAATTGTTTTTTGATTTTTTAGATAGTTTCTAATTAGTTATAAATTTCCTTAATTAATTAAAAATTTACAATCTTAATTACAAATTTCCAATTAATTTTCCAAAATCCAACTTTCTGTGCATTGTTTATTGGTTTCACTAAACCTTCCAATATCCAATACTGACCAAACATATTGATCGAAAGTTAATTGCCTTAATTTGTCATTGGAAGTAATGCATTGAATAAATTTATACGTTTTAATTATAAATTTTATTTTATACGTGAAATTGGTTTAATTAATTGCTCTCAAATTTATTTATCCATCTTCATTTGAACAGTAAAATGTTTATAACGAACTGTTTACAATTATATTTCCGTCATTTTATTTTATTGGAAAGATTTTTGATGAATGTTAATGTTAGAACGCATTCTTATGGGTATTTATCAATCGTTGTAGGAGCAAAAAAAGCAAAGCACAATGGAATTTTCGGGATTCTCTATTTTTTCTCTTCAAATACAAAGTTGCTTTCACTTTTTTTCTTTTTTTGAGGGACCAACAAGATTTGTTGAAAGCTTGTATTATATATATACTGTTTAAAAAGGCAATAAGACTTATTGAATGTTTACTTTAAGCATATACATGTTATTAGATAAGACTAAAAGTTGGCTGTTGAAATTTTTCATTAAAAATTTTACTTGCAACTTATCAAATAAGTTCGATGTTTGCAACAGACGAAAAGCTTTCATTTGAATGTAATGATATTTTTCAGGTTATTACCAATGGGTACCATTCATATTGGGTCTACAGGGCATTTTATTTTATTTGCCATGCTTAATTTGGCGAATACTTAACTGGCAATCAGGTAAGTGAAATTTGTTATTTTTTATATGATCGATTGAAATTTAATTTTTCATTTTTTTTTTTCAAAAAAAAATTTAATTTCATCAACTTTAATTTACCATTGAAATTCCTTGTGTTAAATTTGCTGAGGAAAATTTTGATGGAAATCATTCTTATCGAATAGAAAAATAAAAATTTGCTCTATTTTCAACGTTGTTGCTTCGTTGGAAACATGAATAGATCGAATAATTGAATAAATTTATTAGCTTCAATTTATCTTTATCTAAATAGAAAATGTTTGAATAGTACGAGAAATATTTTCACGTGGTTCAACTATTTTTTACGCAGTAACGTAATGTTTACGTATGTATGTGTATGTGTTTTAAGTATTCGGATTAATGACTAGTAAACTATATATATATATATGTATACAAAACTACAGACGGGGAAAAAGAATTTTATTTTGAATTTAAGCGAAATTATCTAATTTGCATATTCAGTGATTTATTTAAAGTTTTAAAGATTTGATGATTGTCCAAATTTCGTAAATTCTCGTAAATTCTTTTTGCATTTATTTTCCAGGAGTAGCCTTAAAGGGTATTGTATTGATGTCTCAGGATGTAAGCAATATGCAATCCGATAAACGTCAAGATTCAGTAACTGTCGTTGCTACGCATATTTATGACTCACTAAAAATACAACGAAATTTGATGCGTCAAAATCCGATATCGTTACTTTTACGTAAGGTACGGTAATGTGCATGTTTATTCTTTAATTTATGGAAATTTTAAAAAAAGTAGGAAATTTTTGAGAACAAATTAATATTAAAATAAGAAATTCTTGTTTATTTGGGAAGTTTGGACTAAAATTATTTGAAACAGACTTATTTGTACGAATTTTAATTAATTAATTCTACTTTAACTTTAGTGAATTTATTGTTGTCGTGTTGAAATTATAAATAATTAATTTAATGACTGAATTTTGATTCCAGAAAAATTTTTATGTAAATTAAGAAACGATGTCTGAGAAATTTTCAAGTTGTGTAATTTAAATGAATACTGTAAAATTTATAATTTTAGTTAAATTTTAGGGATCATATCTAACATATTTATACATGTCGGTGAAGCTTATTTATCTTTTACAAGCTATCACACAATTTGTTCTATTAAATAGCTTCCTTGGTACCGATTATACATTTTGGGGTTTCGAAATTCTTCGTGATTTAGCAAACGGTCGCGAATGGCACGAATCAGGACATTTCCCGAGGTTCGAGGCTTTTTTTTGCACCAAGTTTTTAATATTATTTATCACGGGTTGGTTTTTTTTATTATAAAATTCGGACACTGTATCATATTTTCGAAATAAAGTATTATTTGAAATATTCTCGGAAAATTTTGGGGTTTTAAAGTTTTCGAGGAAAAAAATTTAAGAATAAAAAAAGAGTTAAACTTCAATACTTAATTTAAATGCTTGAAGATTAAGTATCATGATTTTTCTCAAAAATATTCTCCGAATTTCATGTTCAGAGTTACGATGTGTGATTTTGATGTTCGAGTGTTGGGCAACAAACATAGACATACTGTTCAATGTGTTCTAATGATTAATATGTTCAATGAAAAAGTTTGTTTTTAAATTTCAGTTGAAATAAAGAAACTGTTACAATTTATTAAGAAAAAAGTTTACAGCAATATAAATATTAATTGCAATTTCTTAAAATTTCGTAAATTTTTATATGTAAACTTTCCAGAACGAAGTTAACAATGCTAATTACTTTAAAAAAAAAAAAATTCATTTATCGGAACATATCCTATCATATTAAACGTAAAGTAAACTAACAGCTTTGAAATGCTAGAATTTCAACCGATGGAACAGTAAATTAGTATACAATTAGAAATCGGGTTTAAATTCGGTTTCAGTTCTTCCATATAATTTTGCAAAATTCCAAATCCAGGATGACCAATTAGTTGAAACATTATAATTCACTCATAATTAAATAAGATTAAAACAGAAGAAGAAGTATTTGAAAAATTGAAATTAACACAGACTGAGCTTACTGTTGTGCATAGTATTTTTTGATATTGCTTAATTGATACTGTATCGTGATGCGACATGTCAAAGATGTCAAAGAAATGTCAAAGAAAAGGGTTTTTATGGAAGTTCATAGAATTTAAAAAAAGAAACTAATTGAAGATTAGTAAAATGTTCATTCTTAATAATTGCAATTAAAAGTGATTGATTTACAGGTATATTTGTTTTTATGGTGGTGGATACTGTTAGTAATCGTGTCAACAATAGCTTCCTCTATATATTGGTACTGTATGTCTTTCCTTCAAACCCAACAATATTCGTTCATTGCTCAATACTTGCGCGTTTATGGACTTTTAGACGAACAAGGTAATAATGTATTCCACGTAATTATTCTATGTTTCATAATCTAGTTTTAAAAAAAAATAAACAGAGTATTTTTATATCCAAATTTTTATCACAAAGTATGGCAAAATGCACATGGAAAGGAAATGAAGTAAGAAGTATTTGAAACCGTAACAAAATTGACGCAGACTGAACTCAGATATCAAACTTAGCCAACGATAGACTTAGTTAGTGCACCAAACTTATGCTAAAAAGTTTCAGTTTTGTTCTGAATCATATCTCCATCAGATTCTTCTTTAAGATTCATATCTCATAGCTTTCATCGTGATAATATTCTAAATTACATTTGCATTGTTGAATTTTGTCCGACTTTTTCATTTCCTAGCAAAGTTTTGGTAATATTCCCATTATGAGTTTAATGAACATGCTTGCTAAAATGAATGAAATAATAATGACAAAATGAATAATCAGTTTGCAGCTGTTAATGCTTCCATTCATCTTTACTTATTATCAAACATATTTCCTAATCTTCCAAGTTCTTCATTATCTTACATTAAAATTTAATTTAGATGCAGTTTATATAACCCATTGATAATACTGATAGATAGCATAGGTTCTTCTTTCTCTTCTGATCCTTCTTTTTATTCCATCTTTTTTCCTGAAATTAAGAAAATTGCTAACAATTGTTTTAAATAATTTGTTGATGATTTTAGACGAGAATTTAAATTAACTTTTCAACTGTTATTATGCTACCAATTGACCTTTACTTGTTACGAGATTTCTTTTCTTGCTTGAATTTTTTGAAATTGCTAAATTTTTTTGTTGTAATTCTAAATGAGAATTTAATACAATTTAATTTTTTACTGCTGTGCTCCAAAGTATTGAAATGACTCTTTTTGCATCGATCATTATTTCATTATGGTTTTGATGCATTTGTTAATTTTGTTTAATTGCGGTAAGAGATAAACTGATGATAATAAAATGCAAAATGATTGTTGTTATTCTAGCGCATAATGTTTTGGAACGTTTCGTTAATCGATGCTTACGAAGAGATGGCATTTTCATCCTACGGCTTATTGCTGCAAATGCGGGAGATTTAATTACAACAGATATTGTAGCAGCATTGTGGAAGAATTATCTTGACGATGAAAAGAAACGCGCAGTGTTGTCACCGACACCACCACCACCTGCTTTAACTCATCCTGTAGCACCATCTAAATTGGATGATGTCGATGGTGATGGTGATTTCCGTGAGGAATTTTTCCATTAATTAATCGATTATCTAATTAATTGAATGATAGAAGAGAACTAACAACATCATTAGATAGGTTCATTTATCGTTATAATTATGAATATTCCTTGTTTTCTCATAAAGTAGTAGGAAAAAGAATAATTGCGGGAATTAGAAATAAATTTGCACTTTTTAAAATTCCAATTACTTTTGGAAATAAGTGAAGAAAAGAGTAGATTTTTGAATTAAAAAGAATTTTTATAGTTATTTGTTATCAAATCGAGATTGTTTAATATGATATCACTCATTCATTACTGTCCGAACATAGGGTTGCGAATGAATATGACATTCGATAACATTGTTTTTTTTGATCTCTTCAATTCCTAAGAAGAGCTTTAAATGTTTGTCCAAAGAGAAGTTCTGAAGAACTGCTATCCAATTGTCATATAATGGAATTAAAAATGAAAAAGAATAGAACTGAAAATACTAGTAATGAAGTAGCAACAGAAAAAAAAATCCATCGTTATTTCATTGATAGTTTGATGGAATAAAGTAACAATTACTGAGATAATTGAATTAAAATAAATTGCAAATCAGTCATAAGAAATTAAATTAATCGATAACTCCTATGTTGTCTGTAAACAGAATTAATCCTCAAGCGATGTTTTCTTCCAAGTTCCTCTTATGTGAGCAGGGTATTTGGAAGAACATTTGTTCTTCACTGTTTTACCTCTACAATTTTCTTGTACATTCCCTCTAATCACTTTGCCTACGCACATAAGTAGATATTTGTATTGCATACTTATCAGTTAATGATAATACTTGAAAATGAGTAAACAAAATTATGTGACAATTAATTAACTATTAGAAAGCTTATAAATCGTTGTCTAATTTGACACTTTTTTTTTCAAATTACTTCCGGTTATTTCTATGAGAAGAAAAATTTGTAGAAAATATATTCTTTTTCTTTTCTTTCAAATATGAAAAATTTATCCTTAAGACAGTTGACAAAAAAATATAAGATTTGCCCTGACATGATTTCTTTTTGTTAGATTTGCATATTTAATATTTCAGTAGCTTTATTTTGTTTCTGAGTACTTTTTTTTTGTTATTGTTCTAAAGAATTTTCATTTTTTTATTCGGACTTTGTATCATTTTGCATTTTCATGTTCAGAAATAAAAATTTCGTTCATCACTTTGCCAGATAATTAAAAAAGTTTTTACTGGGATAGTTTCATCGAAATACGAAGAAATATCAATCGAATATCTTTATTGAATTTCTTTATTTAGAAATTTAACGACTAATTAGCATAATTAACGAGCTAAAGTAAAGCAAAGTCTGTCGTCTGTCGTGGAAGTGATAATGTAAGAATCAGCACAGACAAATAATGCAGATGGAATCGTTCACTTAGATCATAGGTAATTGTCGAAAAAAGTTTGTTTCTATTTTTGAAATGACGAATGAGTGTAGTAACTGAAATAGGTTGGAGGCTTCAGAAAGTAGAAAGAAGAGTTACTAAAAGGCCATGACTTGTAACAGTAGCACAGTTGAAAAAACTTTATTCGAAATAAGTAAACAATAAATAATGAGTTTGTTTACTTGATCAATCAAATTATGATGAATGAACATCATTAAGCGAATCGCTAACCCAATATTAATCAAATATGAATTAACGAATTAATACAAATTAATGAATTAACACGAGTTAATACGAATTAACCGAACATTAACCGAATACGCTAACGAATACGCTCATAATACACTCAAGGTCAAGATGAGGTCAAGGGGTTAGGATATTCGAAAGAAAGAATTTTACGATTTGTAACAGTACTCAAGATACAAAACATCAAAGAATCTTGCGCTTTATAACAAGCTCACAGATTTGAATCACAGAATGAAGCAATCATAAATGATGACTCGGAAGCTTTGATCTTTACAATAAAATAATAAATATAAAGGTGACTCAGTGTCGTTTCTTTCTTAAGCATTTTTCATTAATAGATTTTTGTTGCTTTTGTGCAGAATAAATCTTTAACAAGTGAGTCTAAGTGGTTTTTTCCATAAATCTTATTTCTGTCATCAAATATATAAAATTTGGAAAATACAATAATAAATCAATTTATAACAATTCTGGATAATTTCAAAGAAATAACAAATGTAAATTTACTTTATCTCAGAGCCAAATAATTTTATAGTACAATTATTTTGGTTTTTCCCAATAGTAGAACCTGGAGAGAAAGAAATCGCGGAGCTATAGGTGATGGTGAAATGGAAAACTGCCTTTAGTGAATGACTTCATCTCTTTCGTGCATAAATAAAGGGTTAAATATTGATAGATTCACGAACATGAGACCATATCTTATCAGTGGATAATTTGTCTGTTTCAATTCGAAGAAATACAATCACTGTTTTGGAACAAAGGATATTATTACCTGTGATTATTAATTAACTAAGAATATTAATTAACAAAATTAACTATGCAACAAGGAACTGAAAGTAGCATATGCATTATTCTTTTCAATTTAACTCATCAAAATATTTCTACAAAAGATTGCTTCGGTTTTTCTCGACAAAGTATTCATAGCTCACGATTAAATAAAACGCTTTTCATGATCTTCATTGGTTACACTTCACCACTCAGGTATTACCACCAGTAATATATGAAAGGTAATTAAACTAGATGGATTTTATGCTGTGTACTTGGATGATATTGTACAAAAATGCGTCTAAATTCGTAAATTTCATCAAATATGCTGAATATTTCACTGACAATAATAAAATATCATATAATTGCAATAAACAACCAAAAAATGATCCTAACAAAATGAGTTGATAAACCGGCTAAAAAATGACCTAATTAATGGTCACATCTGTTAATTCTGAATGGCACATTTCTAGAAAATCACAGTGAGTAAATTTCACAGAGAAAAGTGAGCCATAAATTATGACCTTTAGATAAGATTTAATTTAAAAACAGACCTGATAGAAGGCTGTTCTGTTTTCCTGAAACATTACAGTTCTTTTTTCTTTCGATGGAAATTAGTTCCTATTTCAGCCATATGAACATGCTTCAGTTGTAATTGTCAATCATTTTCCTTCATTCTTCCCTAAGCCGAAGATACAACGACAAAAGCTTTTAAAATTTGTCTTTTACATTATCGAATTCTTTGTACAATGAAAATTTCGATTACAAATGATTCATTGAGTTAGAACGATAGAATGGATTTGATTTTGAGCGAAATGTCACACTCAGAATGATTATGAAAAGAAAAATGGAAAAAAAAGAGAAGGCAACAATATTTCAAACAAAGGACTGAAAAAACGAATAACTAAAAATTGTGCGAATTTTATGTATCACCGTTTGTTTCGAGTTCTTCGCCATTTTCTGAAATTTTTCTTTGCTGTTGATGTACCATGCACGTAACTCTTTTTCATCTTCAAACGTCGATAATTTTCATTTTTCCCTCTTGTTTTTCTCCTCAAACAATCTTTTTCACAGGAAAATGGTTTTTGCTGTTCTTCCTTGCATAGGTTGTTCGATCCTTGCGAGTCATTTTCCGGATTTTTCACATTTTCATCTTTAGTGACTGACTGAAGGGAATTTAAACTGACACCTTCCTGAAAAAACAAGAAATGAGAAAAATTTACATTTCCATAGATACATAAAACCAGAATTTGAACAATTAACATGAATACAACACTTTTCGAAAAAAATTTTCCAAAATTTTTTAAAGTTCTGAAAATTACCTTTTCATTTTCAATATCACTAACTGAACCCAGTAAACTGCTTAAGCGACGACAGACGATCGGTCGTGATAATAGCAGAGGTTTTCGTGGCGATAATAATATTTCATTATACGATGAAGGATGCTTCCGTGGAGAACGACGAATGACCTGTTCATCTGGTCGCACTATATATGAAAAAAGAAGCATAAATTAGAAAAATCTAGCAAAATGTGATTTTTAATGATTTCCATTAATGCTTCTGTTTTAGGGAAGTGTGAAAAAAAGCCGAAACATGAAAATGCAGCAAACAAAATGTTGCTGTAAAAAATTTGTTTCTATCGCTACTAGCAATTTCAGAAAAGTAAATAAAATTCTTCTTTCTTATCAATTTGGAAAGTAAATCATGCAAATATAACAAATAATAAAAGTAAGTTAACTTACATTGAGCGACGAGAGATTCACTTCCCGGTACTACAAAACTAGCAGACGGCTGAAAAAATTTTTTTCGTTTTAGAATTAATAACTGAATAATTTTATGTGATGAAATAAATTAATGAATGATGTCTCAATTTGATTTCTAAAAAAGATACTATCTGTATGTTTTGAAAGATGTCTGGTTCCAATGCACTGGTTAAGCTTCGATGTGCTGGTTTGAAAGGAGAACTGGTTTTTCCGAGTGTTGTCGAACGAACCAACGATGATGAAGGGTGTTTTCGTGGTGATCGTCTTAATAATGGTGAATCCTCTAAAATGCAAGATAAATAACTATAGGATATAAAAGAGCAACTTAAATCCGGGTTAACGGAAATCTTAATTTGTCAAAAAAAATTCAAATGCGATTTTCCCAAAATAAACCGGTTATTTATTCGAGGATCACTTTTTGGCTGTAAGATATTAAGAGCTTTCTGATTTTTACATACTCAATAATCAAACATCAATTACGAACATTATAGATCCTTGAAATCCATCCATTTCATTTTGCTAAATTTAAAATAACTTACTAGTCTGAAGTGGTGCTTTTTTCTCTGAAGGAAGCACCACATCAACACGTTGTTTCTTTAAAACTGGCTGCAAACTTTCTCCAGATTCAAAAAATTTAAGTACATAAGATACTATCAATACAGCACTGTAAACTCTAGAAAAAGAAATAACTAAGAAACCTGGTATGCTTAACAAAAATCTTTTAAGACGTGGACCAAATTAACAAAAAATCAAGTAAAATTTAATATTTGCTCAATCTAATTGTAAGCGCCAGTTTTCTTTTCATTTTTTTTAAAAATTATTTTTCGATCGCAACAATTTCATCTCCATCTTCCTTTTCATATAATTGGAATTCCTTCTTCCAAGGAATAGAGATGCGATGGCAATGATCAATCTAATAACTACGATCTTCATGTTCTTTCTTTCCTTCTTGATGTATCCTAATTAATTTATGAGTTCAATCGTATTTGGATTTGTGAAAATCCGGGAAAACATCGGAAATTGCTACTGGGCATATTATCTCAGATGATTTAATTTCCTGGATTAATATGTTAACTGCTCATACAACCGAATATTAAACATATTGCGATTCAGCTAGTAATAAAATCAATTAATTTCGATAAATTGTGTTCTAGGCAAACGACCATACTTGGATATAAATTACGGTAAGTAGATCTTTAGTGCGAACATAATTTGGCAAGAGATTAAATTCGGAATGAACAACTCCTGAACAAATTTAAACAAAAAAATTTGAAATCTACAGCTAAGCGAGCATGACAGTATCAAACAAATTATGATACTTCAGGAAGACAATCCTTTTCATCGAATGATCTTTTGAGCTTCACTTTAGAAATTGGTTTCGAGATTACTTTTTTCAGCGGATGCAACTTCAAATATTCATCTAAAACAACCAGAAGCAAAAATTATTAGGAAATCCTTGCTTTTATTATCAATATTTGATGCCAAACCAAAGTGGTTGAATTTTTTCATTCTTCTTTATACATTTAAAAAGATCAATTATCGTTAGCAATTTCAACGTTATCAATGGCTATTTTTTGTATTGAAATTTGAGAATTATAAAAAATTCTTTTGTTTATAATGAATCTGAAAATACAAAAAAGTGTTCCATAATTTATTGAAAAAAAAAGAAAAAAACTGATATTTTACAGATGTAATTACCTTTGATGTGTGATGGAGCAATCAATTCGATTTCTTCTTTGCTTGGTGAATGTTCATTGAGCTGTTTAAAAATTTGCAACCAACGTTGATAACGTTCGCTCATTTTCAAAATTCCCAACTTCTTTTTTTTTCCTCAAAGTATTAACTTAATTTAGAGGAATGTTGCACAACTTTTTTTAATTGCAAGCAAATTTTAATAAAAAACAGTTATTGACCGTCAAATGATACTTTACCATTCTCGATCAATAAACAACGAGTAAAATAGAAAAAGTAATAGGCTTATTTAATTTCTGATATATATATTAAATAATTTACTTATTTTATTAGTTTTCTTATTTATGGTTTGTCGAATTAAGCCCGCATATATTTCCATTACTCCAGTTCTTCAGTATATGTATTTATATTTTTTGATTATATTTATAGGTTCATTAAATGGTTGTAACTTAGCCCTAGAAAAGAATGCATTATGGAAATTAAATTAATCAAAAAAATTTTGAAAAAAAGATCGTAACAACAGATACTGTCACATCATAATCATATTAGACAAACTTTTAGGGAAAAATAAATTTAGTCTTTTCTGATTTTTCTCTTAATAATATGGCATTGATTTTTTAGAAATGAAAGAAAATTAAATTTTAAAAAAAATGTTAAATTTTTCTCAAAATTATTTCGAATAAATTGTTAACCAATGAAAAGGCGGAATTTATAACGATTAAAAAATCGTCGAAAAATTGCAACAATATTAATAACAATAACAAACGTTAATTCATACTTGAAAGATATGCTAAATTTCAAATTTTGCATTATTTGCACAAAAATTTTAATAAGCCTAAAATTGACGTACGAGCGGGAATATTTAATTTTTAGCCGTTGCTTCGCCCAAAAATTAAATAAAAAGATCAAAAAGCAGGAAAATAGCATAGCATAGGTAAAGTCCACTTTTGGGATAAACAAATTAAATCAACA
This sequence comes from Mansonella perstans, assembly GCA_037074765.1. NCBI lineage: Eukaryota > Metazoa > Nematoda > Chromadorea > Rhabditida > Onchocercidae > Mansonella > Mansonella perstans. The sequence continues at coordinate 205,121 of JBAMDO010000064.1, forward strand.
AATAACTCGTAGAACACAGTGGTTTTTTTCTCTTTTTCAAAAGATTCAAAAAAAAAAAAACAATTTTTAAATTTGGCGCTAAATTTTCCTGAAAATTTTCTTTTTCTCGTCCCGAAACTTTTCTAATATTTCATTGCATGCAAACAAAATGCAATTTTGTGTTTTGTTATTGTTTATTTCTTTTCTGTGAGACTATTTGTTAGTGCTGGGAAGTATTTAGAAAAAGGAAGTTTTTCAAATTTTTAAAATTTTTTTTTGTAAATTAAATTTTGCATTTGAAAATTTTTAGTAATGTAAAAAAGTATTAAGAATGGGTTATTATGCTAATAATTTTTATATTTCTTATTGGAAACGTTCAACAAAAAAAAAAAAAAAAATAAAAATAAAAAAAATATTTATTTAGAAAAGCGAAAATTTATCATAGCTTTGTAATGTTATTTATTTTCTCATGCTAGGAGTAAATAATGTTGTAAATTGTAAAGTTATATAAATATGAATTTAAATTATTTTTAGATAAATCTTGTGATTGATGTAAATGTAAAGAAGGAATAAGGCAGAAGCGAAACATTGTAATGGCATCATTTTCTGCTGATAATCGTGATATCATTTGTTATTTAGTAACAAAACATTCTTGGAAGGGAAAGTTAGTTATACGTTTGTAAAATGTTTTTATTTTTCCCCAAAAATTATCTGACATTTTCGTATGTTTTTTTTTGAAAATATGAGAAAACAGAAATTATTGAACATGTAAATTAAAATACATTGTACTCAAGTATAAAGAGTGATAAAAAAAAACTACAAGCAATATTTCTGTACGATGTTTCTTTCATATTTATATTTATATTTTGATATTATTTACAGATACAAAAGGATATTTTCAATTGGCACGCTAGCCGTAACAACTTATAATCCTTCTACACTTGAAATAACAAATCAGGTTTGTAATTCTTTTTTTTTTTTTTTTTTTTAAATCCTAGCAGGTCTAAGTGTTGAAACGCAATGAAAGTACTGAGATTAATGGTTTTAATGTGAGAGTATGCAGAATAATTAAAATTCAAATAGCAGCAGTGAAAATTTACATTTGGTGCTAACATTGAATTAATAACAGCTCTACAGATTAATCCATTTCGTCAATCACATATTCTGTTTCTGTTTAGGGAATCAATATTTCATTTCTGTTTTGATTTTCAGTGGCTGTACGAGGATTTTATAACAATCAGGCCATTGTCGCGTTTGCCACAAGGTCAGGATGAATTTACCATCCAAATTCGTTCCAAACGAAAAAATGATACGATGCGGTTTTCATCGGAATACACACAAGAAATTTTATCGGATGCTCTTATGCATATGCCAAAATTTTCCGATGCACAACCTGAAACACGGGTTAAATTTCATAAACTTCATCTTAAACTTCGCAACTATCGTAGATTTAAGTTTTGAACCAGTTAGATTTGATCTTAATTTCTGCTCTTTTTGGTACTGTTTTCTGCTTCAGATCTGCAATAACTAATATAAAAAAATGGTTCCATTTGATATAATTTTAAAGCTTTAATTAATTAGTTGATAGCTCATTTTGGCACTTCAGACTTGCTAAACAGCATAAAAAAACAGTATAAAAATCATTGCTGAACAACATATAATATTATTTTAAGTAGGGCATAATATGATTTTAGGATTTTAACGGCTACAAACATGATTGGTTGGATCGCCGTATACCCGTTCTGCTGCGAACAAAAAGCTATTCATTAGAAAGGCTAAATAATAACGGTGAAGTGACTGTATCGTACGCATACCGGCGTATGAAATCCATTGTTTTAGTGAGTAGTTGTAAAATTTCTTAAGTTTGAAGCTTGATTTTCCTTGAAGAATTTCATACAATAAACAAAGCTTTATCTCTACTTATTATCAGAAATGTTTGACCCATTATGAACGGAAGTTCTTCTAACGTTGAAAAAAATGTTTGAATTATTTTTTAGATACAAGGTTATCAGAATGGATTTGTTATAGAAATGGATGAACAACGCCGCCGAGTTTGTTTTATTTCGTTTTTTTTTCTTCACTTTTCTTTATAATTATTAAAGTCTTTATTATGTCCAAGTTTTTAGAATTTTCATATTCCGTGAAAGATGTGATTTTTCAAACCTTACTTGAATCTCGAGCCTAATTTGTGCAGCATTTCAATTTTCGACTCAAAAATAAAAGGAATGGAAAATAAAATTTTGGTGAGAGATGGAACTGTAATAAAAGGATCTTTTATTTGTTAATGTCAACATAGAAAATAACATTTCCTTTAAGATATGATATACTGAGATATAAGATAAGATGCGCTTAGCACCTCAGGCTATTATGTGCTTCTCGAACAGTCACTGAAATATCGCCAATGAAGTAAAAGAAGTTCAACTGATGTTTTTTTATGTTCCAGCATTTGTTTGTGTGTGAACAGTATGAAGATCTGATCTCTGTGATTCGACAAATGGCAGCAACCTATTTGGGGTTTTCAATACCGGTTGCAAAAGAAGGAATCACTTTAGAACAATTTGTGCTAACACGTTTAGGTTTGTGTAGGTCAGTTTTGTTCGATTACTGTGCTATTTTCAGTTGTTATATCTAATTTAAATTGCAGCATTAATGGTATATTAGGATTTTATATTATAGAGCAGTACTTAGTAATTTATCACTGTTTGTTTTTATTTTTACAATTTTTATGAAGATTTCGATCAAATTTTTTCAACTGTAAATGCTAGATAGGTTATTCGATTTTCAGCCGTGATGAACAGCTAACTTCGTATGTTGAATTTAAAGTTCAGAAGTTTACATCGCGACAGTTTCCTTCAGTGAAGCGATTGCTATGTTTGAGTAGCACTTGCATTATTGAACGAGATCCGGCAACTTACACAGCAATTTGTGCACGGCCATTAAAAACCGTTCGTCTTGTTTTGTTAAACCTTTATCAATGATAATTTTTTTTTGGTTTTAGAGATTTGGGGAGTTAAACATGCTCAGTTAAATATGCATCGAGAAGTTTTCTTGAAATAAGTCCATTATTCTATTGTTCTTTTCACAATTACAGCTCGTTTACTAAGATTTCTTGTGCATCCAATTTTTTTTTTTGCCTTATTTATGTTTATTTTATCTAATTCCTTTCGTTTTTCTTAATTCAAATTTTCAAAATCCATTCATAAAAATTATAAGACAATATTAGTTAAGATTTTCAGTGTCAGTAACAAAGGGATCGTAAAGTATGAGTTATATAATTCTTTTTTGGATTTCTGAAACCACTTGCTTATTTATTGCATCTTTCTTCCAGGTGTTCTGAATTCCTGATTTACTCGTATCTTGTACCTCAAATTTAGCTCATCTATCAATGAGATGATGGGAATTCAGACTTGTGTTTGATAATCTGAGTTTGCTGAGCTTAATCAATTGGTAGATGTTCACGTCTTTTATCCTCTAATCATTTCTACATATTTCGTAGTTTTTTTTATTTTTCTTTTTTATTTTTGAAGATTACTGAATAATTTTTGGTTACGCTAAAATGTTACAAAAAGTTATTCTTCTAAATTCATTACATTTGTTTGTTAAACCTGCCAGCTTTTTGTTATATAAATCTCAGTCAAAGCGTCTTTATTCCTTTACATAAATTTCATAATAGTAAGAAATACGTATTTCCTTTTTGCTAGACACAAGAAATGCATCGTCAAGTCCTAGTATTAATTGGGCCATTCTCGCATAATTGACAAGGCAATTGTTTCTTTTTTTCTTTCTTCTAATTATTGAATTATATTAATTCTTAAACTGCGTATTTTAAAATGCTTATGTACAGCATATAAAGGATATTGTATTGGAATTTCATAATTTTAGCACTTTTTATGTTCAAAATTTATTTTTTATTTTTAGATTGTCTTTGTGGTTCGTGATGAAGTAGATCCGCAAAGCTTTACTATCCAATATGATGAAGGTGACACTCGATCTTACACTGCTCCTGAACGGTTCGGTCTTTTCTTGATTTAAATCAAAACATTATAACTTAGACTTAAAATATAGTGCTGAATAAATATAAATTTTGGATTGTAATTTATTTATTTGATTGCTTTGATGAATGGCTTCATCATTTAAGCCAAATGCTTGTAAATTTGAATTTTCGATTTTATTGCAAGCTTTTCAGAGATTTAATCTTAACATCACTCATTGATGGGTCGCGGGCTTCCGGAAATCAGTGTTTATTTGTTACATGCAGCAAATATGATCGTGCTTTACGGCTTATGCCATACAAATTTTTGTTAGATGAAGATACGGAATCACAGTGCATGAGACACGTCATCGCAGTACCACGTCTGTGCTGTTCTTTTCGCATCATAGTTTTGTCGAAAAGAGAAAAATCCATTCAAAAATAATTTTTTTTGGAGCTTTTATTTTAAATTTTCTTCAAAATTTTTTTTAGATTTTTTTAGAGCCTAATTTTTTTCTGTTTCTCTATTGTTAAATTTTAGAATAAACTGTTTGTCACTGTTTAGCTGATTGGCAAAATTATGAGTGGTATTTAATAAATTTGATAAATATTAATATTTGTCGATTCTAATTTAAAATTCTGGAAGATTTAGCTGGTCTGAAGAGATATGATTTGATTCGTCGTTTCAATGCCAATGTACCGTACGGTGGACTTACTTATACAGTCTCACAGGAGGTTCATTTCTTTTGTTATCATTGAAAAATATATGATAAGTATTTTTTATTTCCTTCAATAATTATACCAAGTATTTTGCAGGGATTTTTTACTGAAAATAAAGCAAAAACAATTGTTGCTTGCTTAGAATCCGTATTAATGGAAAATTTTGGTAGCGAAATTAATAAATGCGAAGCACAGTTACAATGCTTACATCGCCTGTTTGCATCGAAGAGTGGATTCCAAGCATTTACCGCAGTACCAGGGTAAATGATTGATTATAGTTGATTATTTGTCGGTGTGACTTTTCTAATTTGCATGAATTTATCTTGTTAGAACTTCAAACTGACACAACTTTCAGGCATCTGACGTTTAGAATTGTTTCATTTCGGACTTGCAGTACACTGGTAATAAATTTGAGACGGGAGAGGGAAGAGAATCAACTTAACGTTGCTTCATGAAGCAATTGTTATCCTAGAAAATGAGCAAAAAAATTTTGCGATTGTATTTATTTCTAATTGAAGTCTTTAAAGTATTATTCATAGAGTGTGATGTTAGCGCTTACAAAAACTAATTTAAGGCAGTTGACTTTCGAACAATCACTGCTGTTCGTTCAATCACATTTTCAATTTTTTTTGTAGAGTTCGTGAAAAACTGGGCGATTTGGTTGTTCGAATGCTTAATATATCTAACGAATGCGTTGATTATGCAACCGTTGAGGTGCTATGTTCATTGATGCAACCGATGCATCCGAATTACGAATTGAAGCTGGAACAACTCAATAAGCAATCCTTACTTGCAAATTCACAATTTGTGGAACATTTATTGGATTTAGTCGTTAAACATACGGTGAGAAAATTATAAACTTCTTTTTTTGATCGCTGAGAAATTTTCCGAAAAGCTTTTACTTCGCGTCACTTTAAAGAGCAAAATCAAATATCTGCAAAAAAATTTTGAGTGTAGATATGCATATCGCAACTGGACCTATACTTTCAACGACTTTTGGTTGTCGCTTGGAATTCAATTTCACTACTTGCAGGATTTATTTTCTAATGTATAATCGTGACAGTAAAGCATTTCCTGCAAATCAAGTTTAAGTTAGGACGCGTATCATTATCAAGTAGTGACTATAACGCACTTGACAAATATACAGTTTATCAAACGAAAAGTTAGATGATTGTTCGGGATGGTAAATGGACAGATGAAACGCAAGAATTGGATCAGCTATATTTTAGAAGATTATTAATACATGCATTAAAACAGTTATTTTACTAAAAGATTGAATAGTTCGCATGATTCTGTTGGTAAATTTGGAACCAACGTTTTGCATATCATCTTGTAAAATTTCATTGAATTTCATTTGAATGGCGAATCCAAGCTGAACAATCGGAAAAAGCAATCCTTATTTGCAAATTCAGAATTTGTGAGGCATTTGTTCGATTTAGTTGTTAAATATACTATGAAGAATATAATCAACAGTTTTCTAAAAGATTTTTCAATAGTTTTAAAAATTTTTTTCAACTGAATGACTTTTTAGAACTTAAAACTTAAACTAACAAGTAAAGTGTTCATGTTTTTTGTAAAATTTCAATAGTTTCAGGAGCAGAAAACTGGTGCTCTTGTTATTGCTAGCATGCTTGATTTTTTAACGTACGCTCTATGTCCTCCATATAGTGAGACAACAGTAGGTGCTATATTTGATTCGCTGCTCGGAATGGTTGCCGAACGTGGATCAAGCTTTTATCGACTATTCCAATATCCGTCAATGACAATTATCAAGGGTCATTTTACTATTACTAATAAATATGAGAAGTCATATCGATTATTTAAAATTCAAGGGAAATTGGCAATAATTAATTGAGAATTTGATAAAAATATGACGAAGCAGAAATCTTTTTGTAATATTTCAATTTCTTTTTTGAATTTTTGCATCTTTAACTGTTTCCCTTATTTTTTGTCAACTTTGATTTGCGTCTTGCTGTAGTTAGCTAGTTTCACTTAGCAAGTAACTGTATGGTCCAGTTTTTCAGGAGCAGGTATGATAATGCGTGCTATCATTGAAGAATCGACAGTTGAAATTTCAAAAAGAATGCAGATGTTATCGTTAACAGAAGGAGCATTTTTGGTGCATCTTCATATGGCTTTACTCAGTGTTGGTCGTGATCTTCGAGTTCTTGCAAATAAACAACTGAGTGGATATCTGCTGTCACTATGGATTGCTGATAATAGTGCTGCTGCTGATTTGCTATCAAGATGTTTGGTAAAATCTTTTGTTTTAGAATGAAATCATTTTTGTCTGGAATGATTTTCAGCATAATGTAAGCAATTCAAAGTAAAAATTAGAGATATGTGTTGCATTTTAATATTATAGCTATATTGTATCCTTTTAGCCTCGCGGATTATTAGATTATATGGATTCAGCAGAGAGGCCGAATGTTGTGGAAGTAGATTATCTGTTGACACGAGACAATTTGGAAATAGCTAATGAAGAATCAAAGCAAAATCAATTACTGGTAAATCAAATTGTTAATTTAGTTATGCGATTTTCATTTGTTTCACCAAGTATTTCAATATTTTTTTTTTGCAATAAATTTTGTACTTTTTTCTAGGAGCAAATGCAACAAATGCAACTGCAACTAGAAGCGAAACTTGATCGATTGTTGCAACATTGGAATTTGGAGCATAAATTTCTTCAAAAAAAAGATGTAAGAGTTCATTGTAGTTAGGCTAGTTGTGCTGTTGTCGATTTTCAAAACATGAAGGATCGCTGTACACGTCATTATGTAGAATTAACTACCGAAATATGAAAATGCAGTCGTGCTTTAGTTAACGCAATTAAAACAGTTGATAAAGAGGCTCCTGTTAAAAAATAATGAATAGTTATCCATAGTAAGCGTTAGCTTATAATATCAGGATGCCTGTATGATGAAATAACTGACAACTGTTTTAACAGTTGACAGGAAGCAGCAGTCTGTGGTAGCTTTATTGAAGCAGTTTAAGTGCTTATTTAATGTTCAGAAACTGAGTTCCAGGTCTCTGTGTCAGTTTTTATAAAAAAAAATCAGGCTATAAAAAAAGGATTAGTTTTTTCAGGATAAAATGCAGAAACCACTTATATTACGAAAAAGACGACAGCGAGTAAAAAGTGGGGTGAATTGGAAGTTGTTTTGTTTCCAGTTCACTAAAGACCATTGTAAAGTAAAGTTCCTTGTTATTTATTTCCAATATCTTTAAAAGTAAAAGAATTCGAACGCAATCTTATTTTTATTTTTGGCTAAAGAAATAAAATATCCAAAATTTTGAGAGGGGAAATTGATTTAAACGCAAATTCCATAGAGACCACATGTTAATCCAGACTACATGAAATCATGATTTTAATAGTACGTGAAAGTCGACATTTTATCCACAAGAAACTATTTTTAATCGAAATCTAACATTATATTCTACTTCATAATTTTTGTGTATCATTTTTATTAAAGGCTGATTTGATATGGAATGAAACGACACGAGAAGAATTTCGTCGCTCAATCGAAGATGAAATGAGAATTTTGGAACAGGAAAAAGAACTTTTACCCGCGAATGTTCCAATTTCATGGAATCATACCGAATTCCAGGTATCGCCCTTCTGGGATTTTGATTTAGAATAATATAATTTTTTTTTTCGGTTATTGATTTTAACTTCCATTTTCGCATAAAATATCTATCCAATTGCTCATGTTTCTAGTTTTTATTCACACTAAATCTTGTGCTGTTATAAAAAGTTCATTACGTTTAGGTTCGTTATCCATCCTTGGCTGATGAAATCAAAATTGGTGATTATTATTTACGAATCTTGTTGCAAGAGAATGATGCTACTGCTACACCAATACATAATGCGTTAGTTTCAATTACAATCAGATACAGTGAAATTACTTACTGTGAAGATGTTGCATTCTATTTTGCAATAAGTAGACAGCGAATTTATATATGACTGAACTTGAGTGAATAAAACTTTTATATGTTCTCTTTAGAATCATGGATTTAAATTCTCCTAGACCAACTTTTAATCTGAAATTTTGATTTATAGAGGTGACTTTTTCAACAGTGTATACCACCGATTTCTGCTTTCGGCAAAAAGTGAAATGCGTTGTCTTTGCTTGAAAGCAATGGCCATAACATACGGACGTCATCATAACACTATTGGACCATTTATCGATTCTAAATATATTGTCAATATGTTGTCAAGGTGCAGCAATCCAGCTGAAAGAGATCATCTGGTGCATAAATTTTTGGACTTTTTAAGTAAAGTTTCAACTTGGTATTTGTGATCACAGGGGATTTATTACATTGAAGAATTTATGATTATGTTGACTTTATTAAAATTTCTTAACTATTGTTGGATATCCAGTTGTTCGCTTTTTTTTCCATTTACGCTTTTAGAGTATATTTTTTTGCAGTAATTCGACGGACAAATTGATGACCAAAGCAGGAGTTATCTTAGACTGAAAGAATCCGCATTTCCAATCTGTAGAAGCTAGTTAAGTAACCTATTACGTTGACTGCGGGTTCATCTGTTCTACTTGATACAAATTCCGAAATTTTTTAACTTATATTTGCAAAGATGTTTTCAAAACATCTTTTTCATTATTTTCAGGTATTCTTAATCAGTAAATTAGTGCAAAATAAAAATAACGTCCGTGAATTGTTATGTGCTGGTATATTGCCATTGCTAACTGACATAGCGGTTCTTGCTCATCTGCATGTAAGCCGGGCGAGAATTCATAATCAAGTTTGTTTCCGTTTAAGCTTGTAGTTTAATTTTTTGTCGGGAAGCTTGTTGACCAATATCCATAGTGCATTTGTAGGTTCAGACAAATGTAATCGAAGCTGATATTTCATCGAAAAATGATGGTGCCGCGGAGTGGTACTATACTGATAAAGCGGGTAAACGGCAGGGACCAGTAACTTTCAATCAGGTACGCATTTTGCTGAAATCTGAACCTGAATCTCAGTTCCAACACTCATAACTTTGCAGAAGTTTCTATATGTCGACGTGTATAGAATTCTTTCAATTTTAATTTAGACTTTTTTAATTGGATTTTTCTTCAGATGAGAAAACTTTACGAAGAAAAAGTGATTTTCGAACGAACACAAATATGGGCTCAAGGATTGGACCAGTGGACAACGCTTTCAGCAGTTTCACAATTTCGATGGACTGTATGCTGCTCATTGGGGACTAACTCACTGTATAACTTTACGGAGCTTTCCACACTTATTTTGGATATTTTCATTCAGATGTGTACATTTTTCCCATCGAGGTATGTAAATTTATGATAAATCGCAATATATTTTTTTTCCAGAGGTAACATACCGTTTATGTTCTTTTGAAGATGAAGTGGATTCCGATTTTTTCGATTGCTTAATGGAGTCTTCTTCTTAGTTCAACTTCGTAGCGATTTCTTTATTAAGCTGAAAAACTTGAGTCTATTTCAATTTCAACAACTCAAACTTGTGAAATCTACAATTTCAATTTCAAAGATATAAGGGATTGATGAATTCGCTTTTTTTTTAGTCGCCTGTTGCTAAACTGTTATATTTAAGAAGTTAGCACATTGCTGGTTATTTTTCAGTTGTTAGTTTATTTTTCTGGAACTAGAGGTAAAAAAGTCAGCTAGATACCGTTTTATTTTAGAGATGAAAACGAATATATAGTAAGACCGTTACCCCGTGTTAAACGAAATTTATCCGAACCAATATTGCTCTATCAGATTGTTCAATTGCTTCTCACCTACGATCCTGCAATTGTACAGCGGGTTGCATCCTTGCTATTACATATTCTTGAGGTTGATATTTTTCTGAGACTTTCAGATCATATATATATATATATAGTTTATTTACAACTTTGCAAGTTTGTAATAGTGAGTTCCTTCTAACATTATTAAAGTTTAATTGGAGCATTAAGTCTAGTGTAGTACTATGATAAAACGAATGATAAATATTTTTAAAACTGATTGAAAATTTAAACAAATTAGTAAATTTATGCTATTTCAAATTACAATGGAGTGTTACAGGATAATCCTTTTTTGTCACGATTATATCTTTCGGGTGTCTTTTTCTTTATTCTCATGTATAATGGCTCAAATTTATTACCGATTGCACGATTTCTTCATTATACACATATGAAGCAGGCGTTTCGTTCAGCGGTAGTAAGTTATAGTATTTTTCTAAGTCTTGTAAGATTTTTTATTAATTTATTTGAAATTTGTGGCACATTTAACATGTATTGTGTTTTAGGCAAAATCAGATTTTGTATCACGCAGTATTTTGAGTCCATTACTTCCGGAAGCGGCAATTTTGTATCTGGAAGAATACGGTGCAGAAAAATTTGCCCAAACTTTCCTTGGTGAATTTGATAATCCAGAAGTTATATGGAATAATGAAATGAGGTATTATCTTGTTTTATTTGTTGGAAGATGGAATACTCAAGATACTGAATAAACCGTGGGAGGATTTTTTTTTTGGTCTTACATGAATAAGAATCGTTTTTATATCTTCAAGCTATGTCACCTCCTAACATGAAATTGATCGTAAGAATCACAATTTATTTCTGGAAAGTTAAATTTGAAATTGAATTTTTTCATTTTGCCAAGCAAAAAATTTGGCCTAAATTTTGCCTAAATTTCAAAAATATCTTCAAGAAGATTTGACTGGGTAAATTTTCAAATGGTTGATCATGATTTCAGGAGACATCTGATTGAAAGGATTGCTGTACATGTCAGTGATTTTTCCATTCGGCTTCCATCAAATATCAAAGCTTTGTATCAGTATTGCCCTATCCCTTCCATTGATTATCCGCAGCTTGACGGCGAACTCTTTTGCCATGTATATTATTTGCGACTGCTTTGTAATACTGAACGTTTTCCATCCTGGCCGATACGTGATCCAGTGAGTTTATTTATGTAATATTTGGTTATTATTTATGTCTATTATGTTGTTTATATAATATTTAGCCACAAAACATTTAAAATTTTTTCAAAAACATACAAAATTTCAAAAACTCAGAAATCTTTTTTTTCTTTATGCCCAGGATGAGGTTTTGCTCTGTTGACAATATTAATTTTTGCTTTGTAAAATTTATATTTTTGGTGAAGCTACAGAGAGTTTTCTCTGCTTGTATATATAAACAATGTATATTGAAGTTGATCACTTTAAATTGTTAACTGTTAAACTAAAACACTTTCTGTTATATTTAAATAAACAACGAGATATTTTTTATTCTTTACATGGATACAATTTCAGATCACCTTCCTACGTTGTTGTCTAGCAACATGGTTAGACGAAATCAATAAAAAGCCACCTGTAATGTCACTGGAACAAGCATGTTCTGTTCTGCAACTTCCCAGTAATGAATCTACGTAAGTTTATCTTAATGAAAATACGATTGCTAGTGAAAATAATCACATAATCACATTGCATTATCGATATAATCAGCTGTACATTAAATACTCTTAAGATATCATTTTCCGAGAAAAAAGAAGTTTGCTGATTAAATTTCACTGTTCTCCAGCACTAAAGATAGCTGTCACAGCGTAGCTTTTTTTCTGTTGTTTACAGATGGAAGAATAAGGCTGAGGTTCGACGGGCATACTTTAAGCTGGCTCAGAAGTATCATCCGGATAAAAACTGTGACGGGCGTGAAGTATTTGAGCAGATAACATCAGCATATGAGCTACTTACATCGAATGTGCATCATTCCATTGTGCCAGATTTGCAACATATTATCCTATGTCTACAAGCTCAAACAATCGTTTACAAGAATTATTCTGAAGGTTTGTTCATTTATTTATTCGTTCTCAAAATTAAGGTTTTTCTTAAAATAAATATTCATAATTCGTAGGTGATCATAGGAGCATTGACTAGCAGTAGCGAGTAACGAGATTTTGAGAATTTACATATTTTGTAGGCATGAAATAATCAGATACTCTGGTCATCATCCACTAAGTTCTGCTTGGTATGATAATTAATCTAAATGAAATCATTTTTTCTTATGATTTTGACATCGAAGCTTTTTGGTATTGGAAATTGTGGCAAACTTGTCTTAGTGTTTTATTTATCGTAAATACAAATTGTTTCAGTTAATAAAAAAAAATGTTTTTGCAGATCTTTCGCCTTATAAATATGCGGGCTACGGACAACTAATTACAACAATTGATTTGGAATCGAAAGATGATGCGTTGTTCGCGGAAGGTGGAGGTCAATTACTTGGTGCTGCGGTGGAGTTATGTCGTTACACTTTGATGAGTTCTGCTTTGAATGCTGAGCAGTTAAGACGTGATGCTGGTTTGGAAGTTAGTATTTGAAATTATTTTTCCTGAATTCTGTTGATGTGGAAGTTTATATACTGTTTTTTAGCTGTACTTGAAAAAAAAAGAACTTATTTCGGGACTTTCAGATTATTTCTTCATATTTTTATATTTTTGTCATGTTTACACGATATAGTAAGGAGACTTTGTTATTCAGAGTATAAAATTCTATTTAATTTAATCGAAAGTTAGTTTTTTAACTTTTCACACCTAACATTTTTTTTTTTCGATTTTTTGATGAAAATAGGAATATTCTTAATAAGGACAAAATAACAGGCAGTAATTGTTTTAGGCACTGATGGCAGCATTTGAACGATGTGCCCCAATGGTTAATTTGAGTTCAAAAGAAGGTGATATGGCAGTGCAAGTACAAAATTTGATTTCTATCATTATCATTTTTAATTCCTCTTTTATCAGTAATAGGAAACTGGATCTATGCCTACTTAATACCAGTCCACAGATTTTGCATAGTACCTGAAATATTATAAGAGAAAATTTCATTTGATTTTAACCGAAAATAGTTGCTATGTCAGGTTTAATTTAAAGTTGATAGTGAGGATATAAATAATTTCGTTTGCCTATATCGTGAAATTACATACTTCAACATCTTGCAGGTTGATTATATTTTTCCGAATCTGTATTTGTTTTAAGAAATATTTTGGATTGTTTTTGGAATTCAAGTTTTTTTATTTGAGGTTTGTATCCATTTGCTCTACTGTTTTGGAGCAGCTGCCCAGTTTGATGCTTGCCGTGAAAAAATTTCGGAAATGCCAACCTTGTTCAGTATCATATGTCGGCTGTTACAGTTTACTGTAAGTTCTTATTTGTGGTACTGTTTAGATTGGGTCTCAATCTTAAAAATGTTCTAATTACCCCAGTAGTTTTAACATAGCGACAAGCAATTCTGAAGGGCTTGAAATTTAAATTCAATAGTTTTCAAGACTAATACTTGCATATAGTTGTAAGCGGAAGTCTAAATTTTGGACTATTACGGAGATTTTGTTTTCAGCATGTTATTCGTCTTGCATGCGCCGCTGCAGAATGTATCTGTTCACTTGCTGTTTGCACCATTCTTCAAATGCATCTCTTTCAATCGGGTGTCATCTGGCAATTGATCCCGCATCTCTTTCGATATGATTATACGCTCGATGAAGGAGGTCAAAATTTTCTAGTTCTCATCGGTTATTTGTAGCTAGAACTTACCATTTGGTTACTTCATACATTGTAACCTTGTAAAATCTTCAATTCATGGAAGAAAGTGTATGAATCAAATTCAAGTCCAAATTTTAATTGTAATACGATAGCTATGTTTGTGATGATTTGTAGGCGTGAAACATAGTGAAGAAACAAACAAGCAATCACTGCATAATAAGCTAGCACGATCTGGATGCGAAGCTTTGGCATGTTTAGCTGGTTTCCGCCGAGGAACACCTGATAATGATGGCGTCCAGAAAAGCCTTAAAGCTATGCTTACACCTTATATATGTCGACTTATGCAACAGTCTGAAGATAATGATCGTGTAAGGATTTTATAAGAATTTTCTGAGATGCATTCGAAGTAAAAAATTATCGTAGAAATTTAAGTTTGAATGAGCCCAGTTTCGGAAAATATTCTTTGCTTAGTTTAGCAACGAAGTTTTTATTTGATATCAGGTCTTGAAAATTTTGAACAGTAATACGGAAGATCCATATCTTATTTGGGATAATGGTATACGAAATGAATTATTGGAATTTGTGGAGCACCATCGCACTTCGACATCCAATACGGTTTGTTTAATAAAAAGTATTCTTTTTATTTTGTTATGTGCATGACTGTTTACATTTTTTATTTTAAATTTCAATTTTTGAATACTTTTTTAAAAATAATTGTGATATTGAGCTGTTTTCAATGAGAAGTGGTTTCTGCACTGCTTTGATTTTGCTGATTTTTTCTTGCTTGTTTTTTCAGAGAAAAATTTTGTTACAGAGTGAATTGTTTGGTGGCGAATTCAAACTTTCCGCACATGAAAAAGAACTGGTTGTCGGAGATATATTTATACGGATTTTCAATGAACAGCCGAATTTTAACATACAGGTAGATATATTTATTTTTTATTTCATCGAATACGACTCTTTGCGTATTTATTTTAGTCTCAAAAATATTATTATTAGCTTGTGGCAGTTAATCTTGAAAATCCTGCGTAATCGATTTTAATATTGTTAGTATTGTGGTATTATGATGAATTATTTTTGCCCATGGTGAAAATTCTTGCTATTTATTGTCCTATGTTACCTTTTTGATTTATAAAATTAATTAATGGGACAACCAATTGTAATAATTTTTCTTTTTGTTTAGAAAGCGAAATAAGATAATTATAGGAACCAAGGAAATTCTGCATGGATTTGCTGGATTTCTTGCAAGAAAAAGCTGGGCAATTATTTGAAGATGAGAAAGAAAAGAATGAAAAAAAAGGCGATGATACGATGATTGATTGGTGTATTGAGCCTGCTACTGCTACATCTCCTGAGGTTCTACGACATGCTGTAATGTCGCTACAGGCACTTGCGAATTTACTTGTTGCAAACGCAGGTATAGTGGAAATTATACATATAATTTGATTTTGAATTTCGTCAGCTGAGGAGTTTATTTTATTCTATATTATATTACGTACGTTAATTTTTATCAGTTTTATATTAGATAACAAACGATCATTGAACTGAACTTTGTGTTGGAAAGCCCGATTATAAACAGATTTATTCAGCAAATTTTTATGCTCATATTTCTTTGCTGTCTTTTTAGGTCTTGAAATTTTATTAATTGGTCACTATAAATTATTGTTTTCATTTCTCAAACTTCAAGAATCTGCGGAACTACAAGAATTCGCTTTAAAAGTTAGTCTTTTTTTAGTTGGTAATTTAGCATATTAGGGACTAACAGATTTCAACAAGTACATGCTATATCCACCTGTATTTCAACTCGTGTTTTTTGATATTTTCTTTTTAAATGCACTTGTCATTTTTTTATTGGTAATTCATATTTGGGAAAACTGCAGGTGATATCTTTGAGCTCCGTAAATCGTGAATGTGTGGCTGATATTGCTGGTTCCTCACAACTAATTTTGTTATTTTCCTTAATTCTGCAGAATCAAAGCTGTAAGTTGATAGTTACAAAGCTGATTGCTGTTTATCACAAAGAAAAGTTGAGCTCTTCCGAGAAATGTTCGGCATAGATGTTAGCGTACTTAGGACAGTATATTTTCCACGTAATCCTAGTATATTCTAGTGATAGACACTCCACCACATGAATATTATGTAACTGTTTTACAGAATTAACTGCTAAGTCTTTTCATTTACAGCACTTGATGACTTTTTTTGGGACAAATTGTCTAAAGTTGTACAAAGTTATAATGTACTGGATTTGGAATTCTTATTTCTTTATGAATTTAATTAAGTACACTTGCAGTTATTCAAACCGTTCTTTCCACGATTATTACACTGGCGTCAAATGTAAGGATTGTTAAAGATTCACTGGATTACGGTTAGCTTAAAGTTCCATTTCAGACAAATCAATTTGGTACTAGCAATTTTTTACTTGATATAATCTGTCGTATTCCTGCAGCGAAAAATTATTCTTAGTGTTCCGTATAATTTTGACTTTGATTATCGAGAGCAATGATTAAAGCATAGATATGATGGTAGAATGGATATAGATCTTAGAGTAATGGTAATCTATTAAGGCTTATCGGTAGACATTTAAATAATAGATTGAGTAGGTTTTAATTTTTTTTATTTTCTTGTTAGATTAAAGTACTTTCATGTTATGTCTTTATGAATTTTGGCGATCACTTTATGCATTGTTTAGATGCAAAATAAAAACAAGATCGTATTAAACGGTAATTGATGATGAGATGATTCGAATAATTCATGAAAGACTGTTTTTCAGGATTTATCCCTATTCTAGTTTGTAAATATTATAATATTTTGTTGTAGGTGGCCTGCTGCATATTTTAAGCGTATTTTTTAACGATCAATTCGACCCAGCGATACGTATCTTAGCAGCAGAATTGCTGGCGAAAATGCAGGCCGATAAATTGACAGGGCCGCGATGGTCACGATTTATTGTGCGCTTCTTACCACCCATCTTTACGGATGCTTTAAGAGATTCACCACAGACAGCGTAAGTCTTTTCTCTTCTTTAACTAATATTTTTTTCGGAACTTTTTTGATGAATTTGGCTGATTCTGTTTCTGTTAGCTTATTCTTTGAAAATTTCGAATGGTGATTATTAATGTTATTTGAGCAATATAAGTTACTATCTTTTGACAAAAAGCCGTTAAAACTTTGATGTTGTGCTACGACAGATTGTCTATGTTTGATTCATCACATGAAAATCCGGAATTGATTTGGAATAGTGCCGTACGTTCCAATGTGAAAAATGTTGTTTTACATGAATTGAATCAACTGAATGCATTGCAGTTACAGGATCACTGTACAAAATGGAGAACGGTACATATTTCTTCCATTTTTTCATCTTTTGCTTTTATCATATAATATATTATTTTGAACTAAACTTCATAACTTCCGTAAACTATTCATTATTTCTCTAGAATCGTCAGATTATTTGAATATTTTTATTTTTGGCTTTACACTATTATTGTTTGGTTCAAGTGCTTCTTTATTTTGTATCGTAAGGGAGTTTTGCACATGTAATTATTATTTAACCATTGCAATTTTTTAACTTGAAGTAATAGTGTGCGACAGTGATTAAAACTTAAAGACGAAAAAAGTGTGCTAGCTAATTAATTTCTTGAGTTTTTAATGAATTGAACGCAGTACTTTGTTAAATTCCAGGATATAGCAAATGAAAAGTGTGCATATTCTGATGTAATGGAAAATGAATTAGTGGTTGCGGGTGTGTTTTTACGACTTTTTATTGCGAATCCATCATGGCAGGTGCGCCATCCGAAACAGTTTACTGCTGAATTGATAGAAAAAGTTCTGGAATGCATGGAACGACCAACACCCGATTTGGATACCATTACATCTGCTTTCGTTGCCTTACTTACCAATCATCCAACTGTTGCCAATCATGTATATTTTTCAGATGTTTCATTGCTATAAAAGTTCATAAAGGAATTTCCTTCTTCGGTCTTTAGTTTTAACTTTTGAAGAGCTTGATAAAATAACTTGGAAATATGACATAAGTATTTAGTCTATAAACCTAACGTTACCTTATCTGTGTTAGGACCTTATCTGAATCTCTCGTTACCTTATTTGAATCAGAATTTCTGTTTTCTTCCTGGTAATTTGAAATTTATTTTACTTTTCCAGAAAAACAAGATTTAGCAAATGCATAGTATTTTTTCAGCTACCAGCCCAAGGTTATTTACCACAATTTTGCGCATTAATGTCTTCATCAACTGGTCACGCCTCTCACTCAGCGATTATAATTCTTTCACATCTTGCCGAAAATACGGTTTGTTTTTTGTTCCATAACTTTTTTCTTCCTTTCAACTTTTTGTTATCCACTCTGCGCTACAGTTCATTTGGCTTGTTCTAATTGAATATTTTAAATTCAATTTTTTGAAACCTATTCATTTGCATTTTATTCCATTCATTTCTTTACTCAGCTAAAGTTTTAGTATTGTGCTGATTCGTTTGCCAAATTGAACTGCATTGAAGGTATCATGAAATCGATGAAACAACAGCCAGGTTGGTTTCAATTTAGAATTCCTTGAAGTTCAGATGTCTCGTATTTCGCCTTACTTGTTGATTTGCTTACCTTGAATTTTCAACTAGTGGATGGATTAAACGAAACATTTTCATACCTCAGTATTGATTAAGGGTTTTGAAATGCATTACTGATCTGATGGATAAAAAAAATTGTGAAAGGAGTCCAAATATTAATGATAAATTATAAATTGTTTATTTTAATCTGGAATCAATTGGTCCCATAATCAAATGTCTGTAAATTTATTGTAAATTTAATTCTTTTGGCTTTTTGCAGCGTTAATCAAAGATGCAGCCCATGCACTAAAATGTTTGCTGAAACGAAACTGCAGCGATCTTGCTGCTCAGATGCTCTCTACCGGTATGATTGAATATTTGTTGCAGTTACTCGGTGATGAAATGAAAGGTTTGTGATATTTAGAATAAAAATTATATTTCATTCAAATCTTATTGCACGAAAAATGCAATTTTTCTAAATGTTTGACTATTTGTGACACTGTGTTTCTGCAATGATACATTTTTCTTCAGATACTTTTCGATTTATACTTTCCTGCAGAAATATTGTTTTTAATCATTCAAAATAATGTAAATTACTTTCCATAAAATGCACTTCTCACTTTTACATAAGAAATATTTACCGCATTATCTATGCATAAATAATTTATATTTTCCCGAATCTCTCTTTTCAAGGTGTGGATAGTATTGCTGCAGCGAAAGCAGAAATAGTAGCTGCATTAAAAAATGTCTCGTTAGATTTGCAGTATGGAGCTAAAATTACTGAAATTTTGGGTGAATCTTCTATTTGGGCACAATACAAGGATCAACGGCATGACCTTTTTATACCAGCGAACAACTTGCATGCCATTACAGGTGAATACTTTGGCGAATTGTCGATATTTTCCAGAAACACTTACCAGGCTGCGTTTATTCTAATATTACCTATGGTCTTTATATTTAAATCTTGAAAACTTGGCCATCAAATTTAAGCTTTAATTTTAGGTGCGCCATCGGGTGTTGCTGGCTATCTAACTGAGCGAATGTTTACACCACCTTCCACAAATTTCACACCGCCTCCTATTTCTTCCAAAAAAATGAATCACGAATAAATTTAGATTCCTGATTTAATTTGATTTTTTTTTTTGGTCTCTATGTTAATGAAAAATAATTTCTTTACTTGTATACTATTACGAAAATTATTTACTTGTATACTGTTATGTGATGTAAGAAAAAGTAGAAAAATTAAAAACAGATCATATTTTATCTTTTTAATATTAATTTATTTTCATATGCAATGAAGTCTTTCCATTTAACTTTTTCACTGTAACTTGGTTTTTGGTAAAACTTATCAATAATTTTATTTGTAAAGAAGAAAAACGGGAGAAAAGAGTACTAACCAGTACCTATAACTTACCAGTAGTGATTTTGATTACTTGATTAGAAAATTATTTAGAAGAAAAAATTTATGCTCTATTTGATACATCGAAATGGTAGTTTGTTTTCTAAACTTTTTTCCCAAAATACATGAGCTCAATATTTGAGAAAAAAACAGTTAAACAGTTCGATATACATATATGCATTTATATATTATAAGTGTATGTTTTAAACATATTACTGTTACTACTTAGTTGTCTCCAAGCTGATTTCTGGCTTGCCTATCAATCTTTTTTACCAATGAAAACTATTTTTAGGTTGTTTTTTATCATTTTTAAATCTTTAGATTTCTTCCTTACATATACAAATTTTTTTTTTCGGTGTGCAATTTTCATGCATTCAAATTTGTTGCCTCTCTCTTTAGCTTTTTGTTGTTTCACTTTGACGCATTTTCAATTTAAGGTTTTCATTTCAGGTTTAAAGGTTACTTTTTTGATTTCTCGTGCCTTGTTATTCTGTAATCTGTAGTTTCATAGTGAAATCAGGAATGGTTTTCTTTTTCTTTTTTATGAAAACCTTTCCATAGAAAAAATTTCAACTCTGAAAAAGTTTGGAATTAAATGCCTGTTTGTTGAATTTGGATTTGAAGTTATTAATTACAATGCCAGCATTTTCTTCATTCATTTTATAACTATCACTTTTTTACTTCGGTTTCATTATTGCCAATTCTACAAAATGTTTCATATCATATGATTTGAATAGGAATCCTGATGACGATCAGTGCGTGCTTCTATTATTTCCGATAAAATGTTAATGATAATTCCTATTTCCTATAGAAATTTATTGCAAATATTCTTGGTCTGTTTATTGCTCGTCACGTTTATCATTTATTATCAATGTACGCACTGTGAAATAAAAAATAGCCAGTTCTTTATTTGTGTGATAAGTTTATATTAACATAATTTTCGCATTGTCTCCAATTTTATCAAGCAGTAATTAATTTCCTGCACACATTCCCGGCTTTTAATTCCAAATACAATTTTAAACTTTAACTTTTACAACTTTTTCCTTTTTTGTTTCATTCTGTTTTTCAGAATTCATTCACTATCCTTTATATTGTAGGAAATATTTCTTTCAATAATTGACACTTTCCTTGCCAAATTTATATGATTTAAAAAATTTTTTCCCTTTTTAAAATCAATTTTTTTTCTTTTTAAAATATCTTCCAATAGTTTATATTATTATGTTTATATTTGATTATTAATTAGAATATATAGTCATATGCAAGAAATTTGAATTGTGTTTGCAATTTGATCAGCGATTTTTGTTCCGGAAATTTTAATCGGAATACATTTTATTTTGCTCATTTTCTTCACGCTATCATTATTTATTGCCGAATGAAGATTTTGACAGAATGGGGATCATGATGTCAAGAGAAAATATTTTAATTTCTACTAATTATGTGATATGAAATGACTTCTGGTAATTATGTGATGTGAAATGCCACGTCGATTTTAGCACATTTTGACGCTTTGTATGAGAGACTTTATTTGTAAGTTTGGTAAGAGTTATCATAATTAATGAAGAAATGTAAATTATTGTTACTTATTCATATTACTATATCAATAGTTAAAACAACTAAATGATTAATGCTATTACATTCGTTACTCTTACTGCTACACTATTTAGTATACTCGTTCCTATTCAGTTCGTTATCGTAATCGGCATGATAGGAATAAATATTATTTCAATTTTCATTAAAGTTTCATTTTTTATTGTTTGCCTACGAACATTCTAAAGAGAAAGAAATTTGAAGCGGATGTGAAAATTCAATTTAATTTAAAAATTAGTTCGAAAATCTAGTACATGCTATGGTTATGTCTTAATTACATCTAATAATCTTCACAGTTATATCTATTTTGCCAAATATTTTTTCTTACAATTTTTTTTATTTTTTATTCCTCTGAAATTTTAGAAAACTATCTTCCAGTAATAATTTTAAATTCATGAAAATTTATTCTCAAAAGAATTAACTGTTTATAATATGAGCATTGATATGCGTAAATTTCAAGTTAAACAATGGCTAGAGAAAGGTCGTGAATTCTTACAACAAGTTAAATGCGAATTTGTAGTTGACGAATATAAATGACAAGTGCAGCATATTCATTTCTCATTGTTAAAGCAAATTCAATTGCAATATTTGATTTTGCAGCGATAAAAATTAGTGCATCGACTTTTTGTTGACAATCTAATAGTTAATGCGTTTAACAAAGATTTGAAATTCAATGCTTGTTTAATAAAAATGTTAAAAATGAATCACAAAATTAAATTATTAATGTTGAATCCAAATTTTTTATTCATACATTTTGGGATGCAAGAAAATTGTTTATCTAAATTTTTGTCAGTTCAAATGAGCCTAAACTTATTCATCTAAACTGCTATCAGTTTAAACACCTAAGTTTGTCGGTCTAAGCTGCTATTAATTTTTAATAATTATGTTGGCTCATTAGGTTAAACTGAAAAGTAGAAAACAAGGCTATGATGTTGCATTGAAGGTGATCTGATCAAGAAAACGTTGAAAGCCACTACTAGTCTAAACCGTCATCGATTTAAGCCAAAAAAGTGAAAATGAATTTTTGTATTTTTATCAAACTGAAGTTGATGTCAAAAAGATTTCCATAATTTTGCAAAGTGTAGTTACACATTCAGTTAATCAATGTCATCATTACATTTGACATAAAAAAAGCTTCATTTAATAGAACTTTATTTTGCTCTTTGCCAACCTTGGATATTCGCATAATAATAACAACTGTGAATATATTAATTTAAATATTAGAAAATATTTAATTACCATTACTACTGATCTCAGTATTTTCATTTCTCTTGTTATAATGGAACTTAAATTTTAACAGCCATTAGTGATCATTTCAGATTCGATAGTATCAGTGAGACCAATTATGACAACAGTAGGAATAATAACGACGGTACGAAAATGTTAGCTTTATTGATCCAATGAGATGATCAGTCGATCGATTTGAGATGGTAAAATAAAAAATTTTTGTAATAATTTTCAAATTTTTCAAAATCACTAACGCTTCATGATCATTCTTCATTCATTTAAATATGCGAGACAAATAAATGACACGTAAGCCTTTTTTGAAAAATTTCAAATATCTTAATTTCCCACCTGCCGTTGATACTTCTTTGCCGCGAGATACATTCTCTTTGTCGGTCAGCGTACATAAGAACATTCTTGACCTTTGACCTCTTTGAAATCCTGAGATAACATTGTTTTACGCTTATTGCTTCCTACTTTTACTTTTACTTACTGACTTAATAGTTTACATGGAAGACAGAAAATTGACATACAAACGCAGGCACATAATGGATCAAACATTCAAATTTCGGAAATCTTCAAATTCCACAACTATTTTCATACAAAAATTATGATCTTTTTTTCCTGAAATTTTAATGGATAATGTTTGCTTGGAAAATGCACTCAATGCGACATATATATGGCTATGTAAGCATACATTGAGGTTTTTTTCGAAATTTTCATAAATCATTATGAGGAAGGAAATCAAACTATTAGCTGTTTAAAATAAAATTACACTAATTTTTATCTTAAACAGATAATAATTAGTAAATTTTTAATTTTTTAAAGATCGATTAAGCTTTCTGAATTTTTTTGAAATTTTAAATTCAATCAAGTTTTGAACTTTCGAAGTTTCAGCACTTTATTAATAAATTGTAAACATTTTCCAGAATCTTAGATTGTTAAATCAAACCAGAATGGACACATGATCAAGTTATCGAACCGTATTTGCAGAAAACTTGCTTACAAGCTATTCAACTATTTTCACCAAACTTCTATTTGGATAGAATTGACACGATAATGTTTATACAGTAATAATCTTTTTTTGTTTGCTTCGTCTTTTAGCGAATAAAATTAAATTTCAATTGAACATTTCTAGTTTTTTCTATATCTCATTAAATGTCTAATTATTTGATATCTTTTGCTAATTATTTCAATCCTCCTTCTTTTTTTACTATATGCTATGAATACATCGTTTTTTTATAACTTGCTGAACGACAAATATTTTATCAGAAATATTCTGCTCAAAGGCAAATTTCATTTCATGAATGATTAATCGAACAAACAAAAACCAGTGAAAATTACTGCACTATTTGAAGAACAGAATAAATTCCGAATATTTTTCCTGAAACAATTAAATTGATCCAAGATAAATTTTAGCTAAAAATAAATGAATTTATGAAAATTGATATCTGGAATTCAACAATTCGGATAATAATCTTCCTGCTCCTTTCTTTCTCTTTTTCATTTCATTTCTTATAATCCTTGGCCTTTTTAACTTTTCTTTTTCTTTCATGCAAAAAGTATCTTATCATTTTTCAGTCCAGTTGTTTGATAGTAATTCAAAATTTTAAATTAAAATTTCAGAAAAAATTCGAAAACTCTGCTTGTTTGCTATGAATTTTCAAATTTTGAAATCTTAAAATACAAAGATTTAACTTTCTAAATTGTCAAAAGTTAAGTTATTGAACAGTTGTATTCATATTAATTTGTAAATATTCATTTTCATAAGCAAGATAATTGTTATCATTGTTGCAGCAATTTTCTCCCAAATAACAAAAATAAGCCTGGCAAGTTTCTCAAATTCAAAACAGTTTTCAATCTAGGCTTGTAAAATCATTTCTGCTCAAACTCAAAATATTTGTTAACTTTGTTAACACAATGAATCTTTTAGGAAGATAAAAATTATGAGTTGAAAATGCAAAAAATGCTTTTGAGTTTTGTTTTATTTTTCCTTCAAACGATTTATTAATGATATTTAAAATTTTCAACTAAGTTATGCATCATTCCAGACACCACATTGATGCATGCCCCATGAACCAAGTATTATTATTTGTTTGAAAGAATTTTGCGATGAAAATTTTCCGGAAGCGCTACAAATAGCAGTTTGTGATTTGGTACGTAATAGTTTTGTGAATTTTGTCGCTTTTCCAAGAACATCAAAATGTTAAGCGATGAAAAAATGACAAATTGTTATCTTAATTTTTGTCTAATTGCTTCCATTTCGATATGTTAAATATCATTTGAATAAAAATTTTTAATTATTACTATTTTCCAAAGATTTTTTCCCTTCAAATAATTTATATTTAAAATGTCGCTTAGTAAAGAATTAATTATTGAAAAGCTTTTGTAGGGCTTTAATTTTATTTTTATAAAAATTGTTCTTTCTAAATTCAAACATAAAATTTTGCGATAAAAATAAAAAAGAATTTTAGGAAGTGACCGGAGATATGGTGTAGTCTTCATTTAACTTTGCAAATAATTGGTAGTACTTGAATATTTGAAATCAAATGCGAATTACAGGTATGGTAATTTTCAAAAGAATGTGTATGTGTGTGTGCCTGTCTGTCCATGTCTGTACGGGTGAATATTTGTCTGTCTGCATAAATAAACAAGTGCTAATACTCTTAAATATAGCAGCTATTCGCACCCTCAATCAACATTAGCATATGACAAACAATACTACTTTCTTAGTTCTTCCCTTTTCTCCGGTTTCTTCTATTTACATCCGAAAAGTGAATGGATCAGATTGATGGATATCATCTACAGACATAGATATACATATATGTTATCCATTATTCGATATAACTATTATTACTTGCATTTAATTCAAAAAAAAATGATCGAAAAAATGAATGGAATTCAAAATTGTTGAAATTTAATTTAAAACATCCTGGAAATAGCAAAAAAACATCTTAAAACAAATAGTGTTAAATAGTATTTAATTTAAAATTTAATTTAAAATATAAATCGAATTAACGCAACATATAATTTTAATTTAAGCATTGTAATTAATGCTTGATTAACTTACTTCGCCACTATTAGTTGTCACATTCAATTAATTACTTCCCCTCATTAGTTATGTCGAATTGATTAAATTTTAGAAATGTCATAAAGTTAAATTACAGAGAACTGAAAAAATGATGTAAACTTTAAAAAAAAGAGGGGAAATTGAATAAAACCGAACAAAAGGACAATTATTTACAATAAGATTGAATGGTCACTTCTGAATAATGTATTTCTTATTTACTAAAAGTATTAGCAAAAGTATAAACATCAGATAGTTGTTATTATGGTCGTTATTACTTGTGGTCGTTGATGAACTCCATTCAATGAAGTTAATGATATTGAAGTAAGTTGATAGAGGTGAGAGGTCTTGGGTGAGCGGCAATTGAAGTTGATGAAGAAAGATGCATGTACGGTGTTTACAAATGATATTACAAGGCACGGTAATCAAATTTATACCACTTGTAAATATGGCGCAATTGTAATGATTAAATTTTCATTTCATTTTTTCACTTTTATTTGTTGAAATGGTAGTACTTAAATTTAAAAAACTGAGAAACTTCAAGTTTTTTTTAAAAATTCTTTCCAAAGCTTGAAATTAATTTTTATTTTTCAGTTTTTAACTCATCGATTAATCAAGTAATTTAATTTTCAAAAACTCGATTCATCTGTATATTAGGCCAAAGTGTTCCATGTAATTATCTGCTTTAATTAGCGAATGATGAGAATAGCGTTAATTAAGAGGGAAAAGATAGTCGAGGAAAGAAACTATACAAAAGTTTGAAAAGCCAATTTTTGAAAGTATCAAGATTTGATGAATTAGTTTAATGATTGGATTTAGTTCTTTTGCTAATAAAACTTTAAAGTGGTGGATAAGGAAAAGTGATGAAAGTAATTTTGTTAATTTAAATGACATTTCTGCTACCATTTTTCTGTTCAACCATAATTTTTCCGCAGTGTTTTTGTTCATTTCTTATTTTAAATCTATTAAATAATTTCTTTGTTCATTTCTTGAAATTTGTTTCCATTTTTTGTTCACTGTTGTGTACTTTTTTTCTCATCGCTTCCAACATCAAAACGAGAAGCGGCTAATTGGCCAATAATAGTTGAATGGATGGGAATATGGGAAACATATCATTATCAAGTCAGAATCTAGAAGGTTTTCGGGATGTGTTTCACTAAAAATTTGTGATAGGTTTATAAAAATCTATATAAACTATTAATAAGAGCTACAAAAATTGGAAAAGCAATCAATGAATTTTTAATTGCATACATAAATTTTAAAGGGCTGATGGAAAAGAATATTAATCGGACATCAAAGGATTTTACGCTCTTTATTCGATTCAATTTTGACTATCATTAAATGAAAGAGAAGACAATAACTGATGTGCAAATATGCGCATTAAAAATAAGATTATTGCTGTTACTCCTGAAAATTATATAAAAAAATAATTTCAATTTTTTTTTTTAAAATTAAGAAAGGAAACTATTTGCTTTTGTAATAATTTCATTTTCCTTCCTTTTTCATACTTTCATTCTTTATTGTTTAAGCAAAAAACTATGGAACAAATAATATGTGAAAAAATATATATTATTGGAAATATGTCAACATAGCTTGGCTCCGCGAACGAAGATTTACAGGATTTTATCCATATTTCATATAGTCTCGCTTGTGACCGCGAAAATAAATATGATATAGGCAAGTGTAGTTTTCAAATGATGCAGCGGAAGCGATGTAAGTAGTGTATGGGTTTTTCTGCGTTATTTTCTCCATTTTATCCTTAAATGTTATTTGACAATTTTAATATATTCAAATTTTTGTGCTCAATTTATTTATGGTCATTGCGTTAAATGGTTGAAAATGACTGAATTGTAATTTTAAATGAAAATAAGCAATGAATGTATTTAAAAAAAGAGAAATATTCTTTTGCATTACGTAATTAAATGTGCGAAACATATATTTCTATCTGTGAAATTGCTCAAACACCTGTGCTATTTATTTTCTAAAAAATTTTTTTCAAATACAACGACTTTATAGATCCATATTATTCAATTATATGTGTAGCAGGTATACTTTCTTATAAATGTATCAATTGATTCTATGATATTCCAATATATACGTCATTTAATCCAATGTACCAGAACAAATCAGCCGATAGTATCCAGAAAATTGGAAATAAAGAATTATGTGAAAATGGAAAAAAGGATAGAAAATTATCTGCTTGAAGGGAATTGTAATGATAGTAAGAAGAAAAACGGAAGAAGGAAAATGAGGAAGAAGAAAAGCGAAGTGAATGAAGAAAGGAAGAGAAGAATGAAGAGGAAAAATGAGAAGGTAATATAGCTTGTAATGCTATTAATTGTGGAATGATAGTTCTCTCTTACCTTTGCATGTTTGGAAACATTTGTGAAAAACAGATAATTTTTATGTATTTTAGATGTAAAATTGAAATAAATTTCAGGTTTTGATGAATAAATGAGCCGAAAATGAAGCGCTAACCGACGATAACACTAACCGTTCATTTTCAACATCGGCAAATCCTTTCATGGCAGAAATTTCCTCTCAAAGAGGATCGAACATATTTTTCAAATGTAATAAATATTGAGAGAAAACATTGTAATCATTTAACAACAATGATAATTTAGCAATAAGACGATGACGAATTTGACTGGAATAATTATAGATTTAACATTTTGTTTTTTTTTAGCCTTTTTTCCTATCCCTAACTTACCCCTTTAATTTAATTCAAAATTTGGAATGTTGATAAATGAATAGGAATATACGGTTAACTGATTAGCTGAATGAACGATTAATTGGTTTATTCTATGATAATAAAACGATAAACTTTAGATGGATATTTCTAATTGATCACAAAATAGAATATTCCTTATTATTTCTCATCAAAACAAAATGACATGCGATATTGTTAAATTGTTATTTCGTATTGATTCGTTGAAATTACTGCGATTTAAATACTTGATTAAAAAAATTAAGCAAAAAAATTTTTTTAAATACTTTTTCAATTAAAATGATGTTGATTTTCAAAATCAAAAGTTTCGTGTTAATTTAACAAGCTTTCAAATATTTCGATATGTGAATTAAAAAGTTCAATTTTTTCTTAAAACAGAAGAAATTCCTTTTTTGAAAACTCCTTACATTTTTGAACAACAAAAGTAAGAATGAGGAGAATAATTGAATTAAGGTGCATTTGATTGTTTTGATTCATATGCGGAAGCAGAATTTAACTTATAGTAAGGTCAGCAAATAAATATTAAAAAAATATGACTGCAATTACTGTAAAGCATACATATCAAAAAATACGACCGGGTCACTGTACTGCTACAGTAACCTGTAACCGCAGTCACTATGGATGCAATGAGATACAGCAAACAAACCGTTCTTCCAGTTAGATCATTTAGGAAAAGAATGAAAAATAAAGAAAGAAATGAAAATTATGGAAAAATTAGAAATTGGAGTTTTCGATTGACTGCTGTACTTCAAAAAGGTTATGAATTGATAGTAGTTTTCTTTGCACCTTAATAGGTACTTAAATGAGTTTAAACCAGTTTCCCTTCTTTTTCTTTTTTTCTTCAATTTTCTTTTTTCTTTCCTGAAAAAGTCAACTATCAAAATGTTTATGGAAGAATATAATCGTGATTTTCTCTACGCCTGAGTAGGTACTACGAATCATTTCTAAAAAAAAATTATCAATTGAAGAAATTACTGTTTAATGCGCGTGATTTCGTATTTACAAAAGTTTTAAAAAGTGAGAAAACAAGCACAAGAGGAAAAAATGCGAAAAAAACTTTATTTTCTGATTTTAGAGAACAATTTAAAAAATTTGACAATATAAGCATTAATTATGGTTAAAATTTGTAACGCAATAGAATATGCGAAAAAAGTTTTTAAAAAAGTAAAAGATGAAATACATTCATTTATCAACAGAAACAAATTGAAAGAATTTTTAATTTCAATTTAGATCCTAAAATCATTTCGAAATGGATCTTTGTTTGAGTTGAGAACTAACCTTAGGTAATGGAATTTTTTGAATTTCGTAGAAGTTTCTTCGAAGCTTTCAGTTTTATCAGAATTAATATGGTTTTAATTTGAAATTTTTAAAGTGAAATTAAGTTGCGAATATTGCTACCACTAATTGAAATTTTTATTCCTTAATTCATTGGTCTACAGTAACCCAAAGTTTTCATACAACCTTAATAAAGAGAAAGTAAAAAAGGACTGATTTTTTTGTTATTATTGATCAGTTAATTTTAAATTGAATAAAAAATTTTATTCCAAAAAAACTCATAAATATGTGTTCATCTAGTGTCTTCTGAGCTTGTTGCTGTCCCGGTATCCGATTTAACTCGTTTGTGCTTGGTGCGACGATTTTGGAACCATACTTTGACCTGAAGCGGTATTGCTGTGAATAGTGCTTTTACAAGTATTTCACGAAGTATTGTGTGAATTCTTCCGATTGTCAAATAGGTTGAAATTCCTCAAATTAATTAATTAATAAAATTTTTTATTCCTTATTTTCCAAATATCTTAATATATTATATTTCAATTTCAATCTTCTAAAATACATGAAAACAAAAGAAAAAAATTAAGATAGAAATCTTTATTATTTACAAACAAAATTTGCACTCGAATTAATTTTCGCAATTTGAATAGATAATTTGGCTTAAAATTCATAAATTTTAATTAATTGCAGCTGGTCCATTTCAATAACGTATAATTTTGCCTTATCAAGCAATGTCTTACATTTTTTATTTCTTTCTTCTTATAAACACAGTGTTTCTTTCACATGCCTATTCCTTTATTCTACTGAATTAAATTTTAATTCCCGATCTTTCTATATTTCAATTTCTTATCAAAATGGTAAAATCAAATACACTATAAACATTTTCCATACTTTTTTTGCTTTGAAAAAATGAATCAATTCTCTTTATTTCTTTTTTCGTTTTCTTATTTTAAAAATTATTCTAACTAACATTAGCAACAAATTAATAAAATTTAAATTAAATAGTTTTTTCAAGAGTTTTTCTTTAACTTTTTCCTCCAAATATCCATTATAACTCGTTTAATTTAAATTAAAATTAGTCTACCTCCCAAAGGTGCTTCTGTCTTTCTCTTTTTCCTCTCTTCTTTTCTCCTTTTCCCTTTCTCTATCTTTTTTGTATGTCCTCAAATTACTTGCTTAATTTTGTCACCAATTGCATTTCATCTTTTTCCACTTTTTTTTTGTCATTTATTATTTGCTTAATGACTTTAAAACAAACTACTGTGACAAATAGCATCAATACACAATTCCTTCTTTTTCATTCTTTCTCTTTTCTCTCCCTCTCTCTCTCTCTTTCTCCTTCTTTTTTTCTCACTCTTCACTCTTTCATCAAAAATAACAAAAGTAATTAGACTGTTGACATAGTAGCAAATGTATGTATCTTTGATTTTTTCTTTTTAAATTTACAGTAAATTGGCAAAGCAGAAAAATTATAATTTTCCTTTGAATTAATTTATTTTAATAATCTCAAAGTCAAAATTAAATTTATCACTTTCAACTTTTGAATGAGGATTTGAGTTAGAAATGGAATTTAATTCGATTTTTTCATCTCCTAATTGATTATTTGTCAGCAGTTAATTATATCCTACAGTGAAGGTGAACATATTATAAAAATGTAAAAGAAAGAAAAAAAAATCAGTTTCTCCAGTTTTTTAAGTAATTTCCTTTTTTTTGATCTTTCTTGAGTAATTTTTTGAGGTTTGATTAAAACTACCTCTTAAAACAAACTGAAAAAGGTAATAATCAACAGCATATTAATGATGATTGATATTTTTCCTAACTAGAAAAAAAACTTTTGCAACCCTTTGCGGGATATTTTATTTTTTGTTTTTTTAATTTTTGGGAGAAAAAAACTTTCTTTTGTAGAAAATGCTTTGATCAAATCGAATAAATCAAATCCGTATTAAAAATTTTTTCTCTTTCTTTCGCTTGAAAAAAACAAGTCAAATCAAAAATTTTTCACCAAATTTTTAGTTGCTAATTTAAATTAAACATTACAAGTTTTTCTGAAAATATGCTGCTATTAATTTTCAGCTCCATTTTTAATCCGAATAAAATACTTTGAATTCGAATTTTAAATGGTTTAATTTTTACCTGTGTTTCGGTAAGCGATAGATTAGTTGCTAATTCACGACGTTCATTTCCGATCACATAATGATTCAACTCGAAGGCTTTTTCAAGCTCAACCAATTGCTGAGGTGAGAAAGCGGTACGAATCCGCTTATTCTTTCGAAATGGTTGCAAAAAGAGGCCAGCAGTAGCTTCACCTAGAATTCAATTCGATTTAAAAGTATTTCGAGAATTCATGTCAATTATTGAAATTTAAAAAAAGTATATGTTTAATGGTTGGATGTGGCGAAAAGGATTAGAAAAAAATCAATCAATCAATCAATAAGCACAATCGAAAATGTTTTTGAATAAAATTAAAAAGTTAATGATCATAAGGAATGTCATTGTTGGGAAGATTCAAAAAAGCAACGACAATATTGATTGAAAAAATGATCAGTTGACAAATCTTATCCCATGACAATTAGCATATATCACATCATCAGTGTATATTATTAAACAATGCATATTGCAATATTTTCAATGTGACTAATTAATTAGCCAATAATATTTCTAACGAATGTAAAGAAAAACTGACTTTTTTCTTATCTCATTTTAGTTTAAAAAAAAAAAGAAGAAAAATAAAAAGAAATATTGGTTGCATGTAATGATGGTTGGATGAATATTAGGGTTATATATTAGTCGAGAATGTTTGCAACCAATAATTTAGTCAAATAAATTTACAGATAGTCAAGAGGTAACCAACAATTTATCTTACAAATTTATGGGTGATTTAAGACGAAATATTTGTGACAAATTTATCCATTCTATTTCCCACTCTTCAATCTCTCTTATCCTAAATAGTAACAACACATTACGTGTATTTTCATCCAATAAAAAAAATATTTCTTCGATTCCATTTTTCCAAAAGAAATTTCAAATTAATGTACTTTTAAATTTTGAAACATTGAGTTTAAAAAAAATTGTTTAATAAAGTATAAACAGAATACTGTTGTCATTTTGTTGAATTATTACTATTTTCGAGATTTGCTCGGTTCATTTCATTATATGAATTGCAATAATTTAATCATTTGTTGAATTTTGGAGCAAAAAATTTAGAAAAAATATAAAGTAAAAATGAAATTCGAAAAGAAAAGCTTTCATGCTTTTTACATTTGAATAATTTTTTGGACAAATGAAAACAGCTATTGTTGTTATAATTGAAATTTTAAAATGAAATTAATCAGAAAGAATTTGGATCAAATCTATTAATTGCTAAGAGACGGAAAAAATGAGACGGATTAATAATTGAACCAATAAGTTAAATTGCTAAAATCTGAAATTGCTAAAATCTGAATCTTAGTTAAAAGTTCACCTACAGCTCTTAGTACATTTGAATAAAAAGCATGCTTCAACTCGTCTGTATTCTTTAGATCATATATCTTCCACATTTATTAAGTTTAAATTCAACTTCTTGAATTAAATTTGCTAAATATAACCAATTAAATTAGTTAACCCATAGAGTTCATTAATTTCTTGGTAACATTGTGTTTTATATGTTTTACTAATTCAGGTAATCTAATTTTTATTTTCAATTTATAGTATTAATTTTCATTCATATTTCAAGTACACAGAAAAAATGAAAAGGAAAAAGGCATTAGAATAGTTGCTTAGCCATTCGACAATTAGCGAATCAGCAAGCCATTGATGCGTTACCGTAGTAATAGGTTATTACCATAGTAACGGACATTACCGTACGTTTGATCAATCTATTCATTACTTATTACTTTCAATTTAATAAAATTGCGAATTAATTTATCAAGCATTTAAAAACGGAAAAGTTCATAATTAATGATCATTTAAAAAAGGAAATAAAATTGCGCTTTAAATCTGAAAGATTCAATAACTGAAACTTAATTACTTAATAAGTGCTTTAAATATATCAATTAAAAAAAACCAAATTGCCGATAACCAGATTGCTGAATCAGTTCAATCCATTGCTGCGACCATAATTTTTGCTGGTTGTGACAAATATCGCTATCATTGAAACCCATAATAAACGGATTTGATGAAGCCATCTGTAAAGTGAATTCTAACATTTGAAAAAAAATAAATATTGAAAAGAAGTCGTGGAAATGTTTGAAATAAAATTGTTTCTCTTTTCTTCTTTTAAAATATCATAAAATGAGAAAAAAAATTGTTTTGAATTTCACAAAGGAAAGGAATTAGAAAATTAAAATATGATAATCATGCGTTTCACAAAAATTAAAAAAAAAAACTATTGTACTACTCACACAATTACTTGTTGTATAAGTAATGTAATACTGCACTTTTTGTTAATTTATTTTAACCCATTATAAGTTAACGAATTTTTTCCGTTAATGATTTCTTTAATTTTGTTGAATTTTTCAAATTTTAAGCGAAAAAGAAGAAAAAAAAGTTCTAGTGAAATATAGGAAGATGGTAAAAAGGATGCAATTACAATGATCTTTCGAATGATTTACTTCAGTTGACTTGATATTACTAACAGAGAAATGGTAAGCATTAGAGGGCGTTTGGTAAATCATATAAACAAGCATTATTATAACGAGAATAATCAAAATTAATCAATAATCCAATTCAAGTATTGTATTACTCCATCTGTCTATCCCACTGTCAATTTGTGCAGGTAAATCTGATATCTGTTGATGACATCCAAAACAAAAACAAATCTTTGGTGAAAAGTAAATGTTTTACCAGCAGGGACTGTTAATTACTTATTAATATTCTAATTAAGCAATATAAATTAAGTTATTCTCAAGTACCATATCTCTGAATCAAATTTTTTTAATGTGATAATTGGTTATTTTAATGGTAACCAATTATCATTCATTATGAACTTTTATAGCAGCTGTAATAAAATTTAGTTATTTTGTTTTTAGCTGTGCAGTTTGTCTTGCAGCAATCGTATTGAAGTCTAATAACTTAAAATTAATTTAATTTAATTTTAATAATTTAATAATTAGAAGTGAAAAAGCAAAGAAAGAAAAGAATATGAATGAATAATTACCTGAATATGTGGAAGTAAAACATCAAAATAAGATAGCGTTTGTGGAATCGGTGCTGATAGGCATACAATTGGATGACATGATGTAAGCGAAGTTGAATTATTATTATTTTTATTAATATTACCATTGTTACTATTACTGGCACTTCGATGATCTGATTTGCAGCTTTGATTAGTGGTTGTATTTGGTGGAAGTAATTCTTGACTTGTCCCTGGACTTTCAGCTAATTCAGCTAGATGTTCCTGATAGCAATCGGTTGATTTTCCATCCACAAATTCTTGATTAAAGTTAGTGGAAGTCTCAATTTGGACAGATGGTAGCTCATCAAGATTCGTAGTAAATATCGGTGAAATATCATCACCAGATGATGATAGTATTTTTGGTCGTGAAATAATATCAGCCTTAGATGTGACCTGACCTGAGCTAGGCCTTATAGAATATACTTCATCTGGCTGACGTTGATGTTGTTGGTAATGACAGTGATAATGATGTTTACAGTGATGATTATGATGATGATGATAATGATTACTACTAATTAAGTTTTCAACCGAAAAATTTAATGGTGATGGCATAGTAGCAAAATTTAATGATCAATATTACCGATACCGATCAGAAAAAAAAAATTTCTTCCAAATAAATAAAGTACTCAAATTTTGTTTTTCCTTTTTTTGTTTATTTCTTCAAAATTGTAGCAAACCAATCTGTTTGTCGTTCTTTCTCCTTCTTCTTTAAAAAAAAATATTTCAGTAATTGTCGTTCATTTTCGTCATACAATAAGAAAGCAGATGTAACAATCCTCACTTCAATAATTAGAACAAATATTGCCCATACAGTAAGAAAAGATATGAAACAATGTACTGATAATTAGCGAAATTTTCTCATGATTCGAAATATTTTTGTCAAATGAATTCGTTGATTTCGTTAAAATCTTTCCAGCAAATAAAACATTGATGATATTTACCATGCCAATAAGACTGAATTGAATGCCCCTTAAAGGCGGAGCATTTTTCATACTTTTCAAGAGTGAAACAAATGGGTGTGGAATTATTTGTCTACCTACCCATCTATCTACCTATACATCTATCTATCTCTCTATTCACCATCTTTACTAAGGAATTATAAAGATAGAGCAAGAAGTTGAGCTAAAATTTGAACTAGCTAGTCAGCTAATGGTGTGGAAAGATAAAATG
The DNA here is from genome assembly GCA_037074765.1 of Mansonella perstans. Lineage (NCBI taxonomy): Eukaryota > Metazoa > Nematoda > Chromadorea > Rhabditida > Onchocercidae > Mansonella > Mansonella perstans. Next base: position 241,431 of record JBAMDO010000064.1, read on the forward strand.
ATTTCTCCGCCCAGGTATTAAAGCACAAAAAAAGATTGATGAAAGAAATGAAAGCAATCACAAATTATAATTTTATTATTCAATTCTTCTTTCTTCTAAATTTCTCCTACTACTCCACATCTTACCATTACCATCACCATTATCATACAATCATTATCACCGTCATTATCATGATTGCTTTTGTTGATTGCATACTAAAGTAACATTTTTTTATTTTATTATCAAAAATATTAAAAATCAAGCATTTTTTAAAATTTCACTATCATTTTGTTCAAAAATTAAATTCTTAAATTATTCATAATTAATCAGCTATTTATCAAAGATAATCAAGATAACCATTTATCTTGATAAGTCGAGTAAGGAATATTTATTGTCTTTTGCATAACTAATACATTTTTTGATATTTTTCATATTTAAATATGCATAGTAATCGTCCTTCAATGAGTTAATTTTTAGCATTTTTATAATATTAAACTTTGAAAATTTAATAACGATAATGTAAATGTGTTATTCAGGAATTAATTATTACTATCATTAGTAAAATTATCAATTATCACTCTAATTATTATGTTATCTTGAAAAGATTCTTGCCCGATATTTACTACAATATTTTTACCTCATTCATTTTCATTTTCCATCTTTCTTTTTCCTCTCCTCTAATAATTCCCGGTATCGCCCCCGCCTGTTGTTCCAAATATTCCATTAGCAAATAATTCATTGCAAAATGATTCGTTCTAATTTACTGCTTTTCATTATTTTCATTTGGTGAGAAAATATACAAATATGTGAATATGCAATATATGCTTACCGGAACATATATAAGCTCTTTTTTTGATAATATCTCAAAAAAAAAAAAAAAAAAAAAAAAAAAACGAAAACGAACCGTTTGGGTTAATGGGTTTTACCCATTCCTTTTAGCTTTATAAGCTTATTTATCCTTTTTTACATCTTTTTCCCTCTCAACTATTTTATCCCATAACATTTCCTCATAATATTTCTTCTTTCTTTCATTGCCTTCCCCTCCCATACCTTACACTGTGTAATATTCGGTAACCCGAAGAATGCATAAGCAAGTTGATTAAAAACGGGAGAGAAAGAAAAAATGTACGGATTATTGCAATTAACAAATCGTATACCTTTTTTTTTTGTAATATTCGGAAGCTATTCGATTTATATTTTCTTTTACGGAAATATTTTTGTAGAAATGATTAAAATAAATAAATGAATAAATAATATTGAAAATCATTTCAATTTTTAATTCAAATTATCAAATATGATTTAATATTCAATTCAGATTTCACACATTCCACACATCACTATTTGAAGAAATCGAAATTAACAACTAATTTTTTCAATTTCAAATAAAATTAAAAACGAAATACTAATGTTTTCCTTTCACATTTTGCAAGTGCAAATGTCTCGGTGATATGTTATCACTTTCCTTCATTTTCAAATTTGATAAGAAATAAAAAAAAATTAGATTTGAAGAAGAATTTAAAATTAAAAATGAAACATATGCAAATTGGCTTTGACTCTTTTGTCATAAGAAAGATATCATGAAGAAATGAAATGAAATTTAATAGAAAATAATAGCAATATAAATAACAGTCTATGTGGCAATTTATTTATCATTTCTAATAATAACAATAATAATAAAAACGATGATATCACAATAATTACAATTGTTCCGTATTCAGGAATATTTTTTGTGTGGCCCTTCCACAAAGGACACAGCTATTACGTAACGAAAATTCTCGGAATGTAAACAAATTCTATCTGAGGCGTGAAATGTCTGCTTACGTAAGAAATTTTAAAAAATTAATGAATAGAAATACTGGCATGACGAATGAAATGTGCTGAAGAGCAAGCTGGAACCAATATTGAATTCAGAAATTATGCCTTTCGACAAGATTGTTCTTAGTGTTCGATTTCCGATTTTCATTCCGGAGATTAAATTAGATGTTTTAAATTGAAAATTAGGAATATTTCTTCATCTGAAATAAAAATAAAACAAAATATAACCCAATACTTTTGCTTTGATTCTAACAGCTGTTGAATATCCAATTAATTACGGCAAATTATAATGATCATCAGGATTGCTCCTCCTTTTCTTTTTAGTCAATCAAATCTATTCAAATTAGCTAATCATGAAGCATTATTTAAAATAATTAAGTTAGTTCAATTTTCAAAATTGATTTCATTATCTCATCATTTAATTTCTGAACCATAGTCTTATTTTTTCTTAAAATAATGAAAGCGCCTTTCATTTTCTATTTAATTAATTTGCCAATTTTGTCAGTTCTTCTTTGCTACAAAGTGTACAATTCAGATTCGCACTTGAAGTTTTATTTTCGGCAGCAAATATAATTAAATCAATTTGCTTATTTTGTTGCTTATTTTGCTGTGACGTGCACTTATAGCATTTTGCTTTTGTCAAGAACAAAATAGGAAATTCATTTACCTCAATGATAGAAACTTTCAACTCATATTAATAGAAGAAAAATCACTTGAAAGTAATGAAATAATCTTGAAATCCTGATTTGAATATTTCATTCAAGAAACTTTAAGTCAGGCTAAGGTAACACTTGGATGCATATTATTTGACCAATTTTTAGAAGGCAAAATTTATGTCCGGATTATTTGTAACAAAAATCATTTGAAAATCTTTATTGAAATTTAAGCCTAATTCAAATCGACTAAAGTGACAAAATTTCAAAACTATTTATTAATTTTTTATTAGCTTACAAATAATGATAGCTGACGAAACAATTAATGTTGTAACAATGTATCAAAGCAACCACTACCATAATTCCAGTCAGTGCTAAATATTTTAAAGTTAACACGCTTCTAAGATACCGCAGTTATTGAACATTCATTTTTACTCAATTCCGAATCGATTAAAATTAATTGCTCCATAAATAAATTAATTTGAATTCATAGATTCGAATATAATTATCCCTATGCAGCAATTCGAATAATTAAACATATTTAACTGAGAGAAATAAAAGCAAATCTTGAAATTTTAGCCAAGCTACCAGTTATAACAACATTGACCAATGGTCACTTAATCTATCGCTAGGATTAGGCTGATAATTACATTGATGCATAATGGCATTACTATCACAAAATCAATTCCAATCCATTTTCAATTTTATATTTCCTTACCTTTTCGTCCCTCACAAACAATTTTACAATTCTTTTGGTTTTATTACTAAAAAAGAATAAATTGATAAGTGGATATACTTCTTAATAAAGAATCAGCTAAAAATCCCATTCCTAGATATTTTCAAAACACTTTGTCTTATTATATTTACAACTTTTCTTAAGAAGCAGTCAATTAATTTTATTTCATTTTGTTACTCATTTATTTGTTAAAAAATTTAAGCAAAAAGAAAAAGTGTCAAAGAGTCTATTATGCGTCATAATTAATTTCATTAAATTTTGATCGTAAAAAAAAACCATAAAGTCTGAATTTTATCGTGAAAATACCATGAAAATACCATTAAAAATATTGAAAATAAATTGATATCTTACAATAATCACATTACCGTAACGATGGTTGAAAATGGAACGATATCAACAGGATGAATGGTGCTTTAAGATTAACCATACTATATTATTAACGAGAAATATTGAATTTTATTATTTGTTAGTTTGGAATCTAATTTATTCTCCATCGTACCGTAATATACCAATTACTTCTACCGTATATGTTAAAGCGTTGATAACATGTGATACTGCACAGCAACAACTGTTCACTGAATTGTAAAGTTACAGTTTATTGACTCAGTAAATTGTCACATAAAAATAAATGTCCTTAAACACAGATGCACATGTTAATTTTTACGACCACAAATAAATCGTCATGATTTACATATACGTGTAGGCACGTGTAAGTAACAATATAAATGTAACATGTATATTAGTTTTTGCATTCATTGGAAAACGAATCACTTATTTGTTTCGGATAAGATAATAAATAATATGTCATCAGATAAAACAAAGTAAAAATGGAAAACCGAAAATTGAGGATCATTCAGACTTAAAGATCAGAAATCAATATCAAATTATAGCAAGTAATTAAACTTTGTAATTATTATTGTTATAATGCTTGTACAATACATCGCACTTTTCACACTTGAAAAAAATCGAAATTAATATATGAATAGAATGGATGATAACAATATCGTTTAAGATACTCAGTCTACATTAATGATAAAACAATCTAACAATATTCATTTACAATTGATTCGGAAATTTTGATTTCCAATTTAAATTCCTGTCTGGAAATTCCTGAAATCATAACATATTAGTGCTTAAAATTTTATTTGTCGTACAGCCAATTTTTGTAATTTCTTAAGTTTAATCTTTGTAATTCAAAAATACGACATGATAAATTGTATTTCTGATTTCCAATTTGATGGAAATTTTGCAGAAGAAATTTTGATTAGTGAGAAAAACGCTTTCTCTCTTAAAAAATAAAAGAAAACAAAAACTTAAAAGGCTACATGATTATTTCAAACGGACCCAACATTTCATTCAACGATTCAGGAATTGCCCACATCATTTAAAATTTTTCCTCGGGCAAAAATTGAAAAATTTTTTAAAAAATTGTTGGAAATAATTATAAATGCAAAAATATAAAATTATAAGTTTCGTTGTTATATTTCACCATAAAATATTACAGCAGAAAATGGCATGAATTCATCCAGATACAAATTGCCGAGATTACACTGATTGATAGATAATTATTACAATTATCGAATATTACAACTAGTATTTGAGTATTTTTGTACAAATTAGAAATGCATTACAATTCAAGCAGCAATAACTCTTAGCAATCTATTTCTTTTTTAAATTTAACCTATTATTTAATCGATGAAAAATTTAAATAAGCATTACTTGTTTTAATGATTACTGCTGGGATAAAGGGGAAAAGATAGCATTGCTTAGGGGATAAGGAAAGGAATTGGTACTATTAGCGACAAAGTAAAACTATATTTAAAATTTTATCAATTAATGAAAGAAACTAAAATTTTGGAAAACTAAATAGTTTGAGAAAAAAATACGTACAATAAAAAATTAGCCGCATTTGAAAAATTTTAGAATCTTAATGGGAAATGAAATTTTTTTAAGTGCGTCGGCTAATGATTAATTTATCATTGTACGACTAGTGATCCATACATGAATTAAATAACTGATTTATTAATTAAGCAATAGAAATAATGCAGTCAATCATTTCATTATTATTATTATTATTATTATTATTATTATTATTATTATTATTATTATTGTTACTATCATTGTTCTTTTCATTGTCTACTATCATCATTTTATTAATATTATTTTCACTGCTACTATCGCTAACATTATGATCATTACTGTTGTTTCTACTATAATTATCATTGTCACTATTATTGTCATATTTTAATAAAAAAATAAATTAATAAACAGGTAAACAAATGGAGCCAGAAAATATGGGACAGGAGAAATATACTGAAAAACTTAATGATTATTTAAAATTTTCAACCTTTCTTTGCGACGTTTCGCTTAGACAATGGCTTGTCGTCCATCATGCAAGCTAGGCGCCTGTAAAGCACAACAATGAACTAATAAATGTGATTAAATTTTTCAAGAAAATTCAGTAAAAGAAAAATTTGCAATAAAAGGAAATAGTTATTGAATAAAATATTCAAATATGCGTTAAAAATAATTTTAAGTAATTTCAATTTTATTTAAAACAATTTTAAAAAAGAAAAAAAATGAATTAACAAACTGAGAAACTTTCCTGCAAATTTTTGTGTTTTGAATCTTTAATTTTTTCTAATATAACTTTTTCTACAACTGTAATTCAAAAATTTTTTTATTGATAAATATGCTGTTGCAATAAAATTTCGAAATGGTGTAGCTTCATACCTGAAAAAGAATCAGAACAGTACCCGAAAAACAGATAATTGAAAAAAGGAAAAGGAATAATCGATCAAGTACCAGAGCAACGAACTTCCAATCTTCATCAATCTGAAAAATAATTGCAAAATAATTGTTTTAAAAAATAATTACCAATTAATTTAAATACCGATTTAACGGCAAAACAATTGCTTTTAAATTAGTTTTTCAATTAACTGAATTTTTCTGAAATAAATTCGAGTTTGTATTTAAGTATTACTAAAAGGAAAAAGATTAAAAATGAATTTTTCATCATCATCATCATCATCATCATCATGCGGATCTGGATCGACAATTCAGAATAAAATTTACCATTGCATCGCGATCTTTCTTTTTCAGTAACTCCGCAATGAAGCAAAGATTCTCGAATGCCTTGGTAACATATGGTAAGCGGTAAATTTTCTTGATTTCTTCATTAATTTGGGCATTTGGTTTCCTTTCGTGACCATCAATGATTACATTGTCATCTAAAATCAAGCACAATTTGATGTAGATCCTGCTTTTCATTTTGCTCATTAAAGGAGTATCAATTTAATTCAATAAAATTAAAATTCCGCAAAAAAATATGCATATTTTAATATTTTGTATTTTATTGCTATTTTCACTAATTAATATCTGTAATTTTTTGCTAACAGAAAACTTAAATATTTAATTAACGCTTCTTTTTTTTTGCTATTTTTTGTAAAAATCGGTAAAGCTTTTCAAAAAAAAACAAGTAAAAATTTGATTGAAATGTTGGCAATGAAAAAAATTTGTTCTTTTAAAAATTTACACAGTCTTCCTCGCCCATGATCAGCCTTACGAAGTGCTCCATCATATCCAATCAACAGCGGTCGTCGCATGAATAATACTTTGGGTAGTACTTCCAGAAATAACCATTTGACCCAGTCGGGCATCTGATGAGTTGCTGGTCTTCGGAAATGCAAGTTCAATGCTGTCAGTATGGAAAACATTGCTATCTTCGATTTTCTTTCACTTTGTTTACTTATTTTTTAAATAAAATAAATAAATAACCAAATAAATATCATTCATTACTTTTATTTATAAATAACCAAAAATTTAAAATTCTTAAATTTACTTCAAATATTAAAAAAAAACAACGCTAAAATTTAAAAAAATCAGATTTAAGAAAAGCAAAACTAACAAATAACTGTAATGACAACACTTATTGAAACCATAATCATTGTAAACAATAGGTATTTGCCAATTAACGGTAGTGCAATACTTGTTGCAGGAATAATATCTTTCTGTCAATGAATTATTTGATTAATTAATTAGCAATCGATAGTAGGAAAACTATATGAGAATATGAAAAATTTATTTATATTGCAAATTTTTTAAATTATAATTTAAATTAGAGACTAAAACATAAACAATTGCAAACTACACTTGATAAACAAGTGAACTGTAAACATGTAAAAAAATTGTAAACAACGGATAAATAGTTCATATCGTTTAATCTTTTAATCTTATTAACGAAGTGAACTGTGCTATTAACAAATGTCTACAACTTGTTCAGAAGTTCACAGGTAAACAATGTCACATGCCAGAATGAGGGGACTACGAGTGTAGGACCGATCCCTCTGTATGATGGAGTACTTATGTCTCATGGACTTTCTGTTCATTTGTCGGCTAATTTTTTTTTTGTTGTGTTGGGAAAACAAAATAATGAAGTTTGGATAAATGCTGAATTAATTAATTTATTATCATTATGAATTTATTATATTTACGAACTTCAAAAACATTTCAATAATAATAACTTTTAATAGTAAATTTTGGAAATTTTAAAATTATTTTATTTTTTGATGCAAAAACTAATAAAATTAAAAAAATAGAACTTTTTAAGTTTAGCAGTTAAATATTTAATTCAATTTTTATACGAACTTTTTTTCAAAAAAAAAAAAGAAAAAACGAACCAATAACAAGTAGAAAACAGTCACTGCGACTGATGTTAAAATGCACAAAGTAACTTTTTCACCACTTCGTGGCGGTAAATAAAAAGAGACAATTGTTAGAATTGATATACCAATACATGGAAGCACCAAATTTACTGTATAAAACAGCGGCTTACGACGTAATTCCAAATAAAACTGAAATTGATAAAAAATAGCTTGAAGTTTTTCAATTATCATTATGGATTGTTCACATCCAGAAATTGTAATTCAAGCGTGAATTTCTGGAGTTAATCGATTGATCTGACATAAACAAATCTATAGCATAAAATGTCATGAAATTAAGAAGTGAATAATGTCACACTTGAAATTTTTTAATTAAATGATTACCATGATATCATCGTATGTTATATCTGCGCGACAAGTTGGATAATCTTTCGTATGTCGCTTTGCAACTCTTGACATTATATCCCATTCCACTGATGGATAATAATCCGAAAGATCTGTAGCGAATTATTCATTATTATGAAGTAATTATGTTCCATCATAATTATTTTA